>JAKUCV010006965.1:24188-58291 GCA_028386065.3 Turnera subulata | reverse complement strand
CAGACCACTACTACGCCACCAGAAACAACAACGTTAGTGGTGGTGGGGATGCTTTCAAGGACCACAAGAGTAGGGTTTACAAGAAAATCATGCAAGAATGGAGAATCCTGAAAACCCACCTGCCGGACACAATCTACGTCAGGGCTTACGAGAACCGCATTGATCTCATGAGGGCCGCCATCGTCGGCGCCGCGGGCACGCCGTACCACGACGGGATCTTCTTCTTCGACATCGCCTTCCCGGCGGACTACCCGGCCCGTCCCCCCCTGATTCACTACAGATCATTCGGGCTCCGGATTAACCCGAACCTGTACGCGAGCGGGCTGGTCTGCCTGAGCCTGCTCAACACCTGGCACGGCAAGAAGAGCGAGATATGGAGCCCATCCGGGTCCACGATGCTTCAGGTCCTGGTGTCGATTCAAGGCCTTGTCTTGAACGAGAAGCCCTACTACAACGAGCCAGGGACCGGGGTTTGGCCCGGCCGCGGCTACTGGGATAAGAGATCCAATGCTTACAGCGAGGATGTGTTTGTGTTGTGTTGCAAGACAATGATGTTCCTGATGCGCAGGGCTCCTAAGAATTTCGAGGGTTTTGTCGCTGACCATTTCAGGGTTACAGCTCCGGCGATACTGTCTGCTTGCAAGGCGTATATGGAGGGTCGAGCCAGTGTTGGGCACTATTATGCAAGTAATGTGGTCGACCACGATGGGTCGTCTTCAAGTTCTTCGCTTGTTCAGGTATCAGATAAATTCAAAGGGGCAATGAGGAAGCTGTTTCCTGATCTAGTTGACGCGTTTGCGAGGTCTGGGGCTTCGGTGGGGAATTTTGTCGAGCAGGTGGCGGTCGAGAGGAATGCGAACCCTCGTGACGTCGTTGACAGGAAGAAAAAGGGTGGGATGGGTAAGTGGGTTTGGGGGAAATTGAAGAATGCTTTGGGATTCAAGAAGAAGAAGAAGAACAGTGGCAAAAACAAGGCTTCTTCAAGCAAATGAAAGAGTGACCCACTGGTTACCGCTTTAGGATATAACTTTTAGACGAAGGTAAAGTGAAAGAAGTAGGAGGAATTTGACTTTGGCATTGATAATGATGTTGATTCATAGGTGGTTTATAACGATTAAACGAGATTAAAGTTTAAACAAGCTTGGTGAGCTATTAGTAGCAGGAATCCTGGGATCACAATTTATATGATAACATTAGCTAGTCAGCCAATTCAGAATGAGCTATTTTTTTTTTTTGTCAGCAAGCATAGATATATATTGATCATACAAATATAGAGTTTGTTACAAACACAGTTAGTTCATATTAGTAGTTGTTGTTACAACATGTTAATATTTTATAATGTCATACAAGTTCTCCTATATATAGTTAGTTCATTAATCTACTTTTGTTTATGCTACTTATGAGTTGTCACATCCGCTCTAGTCATGTAAGCACTTTTAGCTCTTTCATCAAATTTCCCCATATGATTACATTTAGCAAATTTAAAGAATATCACTGCAGTTCTCTTCGCCACTATAAGTTCGACACTAAATAACTCCTCTAGGCTCTAAGTAACTCAACTCAACAACCTCAATAAAACTCTAGCTTTGAGTTCTCCTTGTTTAAATTTAAAGAAATTTTTGTTTAGTAAAAAAAAAAAGTGTAGGATTGAGGGGAAGGCTTCCCAGTCCCAGAGCCGACAAACCATGTCTTTAGAGTGCTTATAGTGAATATTAGCTTACCTATAGAATCTTAATAATTCGGTTGGTTTCAATAAAATACAAAATTTAAACTATATAAATTATTTTCCAATTCCAAATTCCTTACGTTCTACAATTCAAGCCAAGCACTAAACTGAGGGGTCTTTACCTGTATCTTAGACTATGAAGTAATGTCTTGCCATCAAATATTGGGTTCTCAAGGACAGAAAGAAGTCGTGTTTTGAAGAAACAGAACACTTGGGACTCTTCTGGTATTTTTTTTAAAGAAAAGAAACAAACGTGTAATCTGGAATGCAAATTATTTAGTCGGTTAAAACTAGCACAGCCCAATTTCCAATATGACGAAGCAAATTGAAAATGGGAAACGAGAGACATATCAGCCTTACTTACTTCTCTTTTGACTGAGCCCGGTTCAAACTGCTATTGGTTTATCAGAGTCACAGTCGACCCTAATTGATGCTACCAAGCAGGCCCAGCCCGTTCACTCTCTAGTCGCATAAGTAGCCCTCATTTTTTGTGTCTAGCATTTCGAGTCCTAAAGTTACATGTAAAGAATAGATTTTGTATGCCACGGACGTAGGTAAGAAGTAGAACTAACTAGCTAGGTGTCCCCTATGCACCTTATTCTGACTACTAGAGCAGTAAATTCTCACGGCAGCTTGTGATGCTTAAACATCATCATCCTACTAACTAAAAGGGACCAACGTTTTGCTGCCCAGTATAATCACCAACAGAGACTAATGTGCTGGGTCAATATGTCAAGCTCTTGTTTGTGTGACAGGATGACACAAGCTAATGGGGGGCACTGATACAAGTTGAAGCCAGCACATGGTCAAGGGAACTAGTTGCAATGGGCAAGGTAAACGGGCTTAATGTATACAGTGCCACTTTCCACGACTTTATGTCCTGGAATGCAGCTCCGGCATTGTAACCCAAAGGAAACAACTTTTTATATTGTAGGTTGTATATTTGATATCTTAGGTCAGGCTACCTTAAAGTGGCTAATTCAAATGGAAATAAGACTACCTAACAATGGGGGGAAAAGATATGTTGTGACTTATGTACTCGAAATATTAGGTAAACTCGATTCAGGAGATATCAGCGGCCTCGACTAATTCAAAATAAGACATAATAGGAATTAAATCCTAAGGTAGTAAGATCCATAATTTGATTGAACTCAAGATGTTCTCATCAAGAAGATATGTTTTTGTAAGTTTGTATATTCACTTAGCTTTATTTTTCTTATTATTAGGTGCCATTGCTTTGGATATATATTATTTGCTTGGAGCTTTTCTTTCTTATCAATATTATCCGACATCTGTAAATTTCTCGTACCTATTATTGAATGTTTCAATGCCGACCAAGGAAAATATGTTTATGTGAAAGTCAATTATTTGATAGGCAATTGAAGACGCCCATGTTGCATTGTTCATCTTTTATGTCCTTGTCCCCATCCAATTGAAATGTGATATATGGGCAGTAGCTAAATATTTTACCGAATTGCACAAATATTTGGGTGTGCAGTAGTACAACATTCGTTTGGAATACACCCACAAAAGAAATTAAAAGCACTCACCGACCCCTGCATTGTGCATACTCTCAATTTCATTGTCATTTTGCTATCATATTGTCCCCATAAGTGTTTTTTACCGAAGCCAATAACAACAAGCAACAGCATAGTAACGAGTTGCTTTCAAATCTTGTTTGGCAACAAAAGCAACAACATTGATGTCTCCCTCTCACTGTTTTTGAACCGGAATGGTCTTCAATCAGCGAAAGCTTTGCAAACGGATGCTTAAAAATATTCTCAACTACCTAAGGAGTTGGCACTTGGCATATTCAAACTCCTTGGTAAAATATAAGTTCCCACTTGTTAGGTTAAATGAATTGATAGAATTTGTAGTAGTTTAATCAATGGTATCTCTCTGAGGTTGGAGAATACATCATTTAAAAAATCAATCAATCACAATAACTTTTATGATTCATATTATGCCTTGACCCATATTCATTTTAGGATCCTTTAAAGGTAGATAAAATATAAGATATTAATTTATATGTATAAAAAGTTAAATCCAACATCCATAAGTATAAAAAATTGCCAACAGAATACCACCAAAGGTGATGGCTCAATAGAAAAATTTTTAGCTTAACATATCTAGGATTCGGGTTCAAACCTATCTCTTTCATTACCTTGTGAAATTACAAAGGCAAATCCCATTCCCACCATCATAAGAGGTGAATATAAATTAATAATAACCAAAGAAAACAATAAAGAATAATTCATGAGAGGGTTTTTGACATATTTAATACCTAAGTTATTAGGTTTTCTTCATTTATTTACCATTAAAGTTTGGTTAGATCTATCAAAACTTGATTAGACTCATGAATCCAATTGTTAGCACAGTATTACTGAGCTTGAACTCAATAGGGCAGGCAGGGTCGAGTTAGAGTTATCATTAAGTTAGTCTTAAGTAGTTTACAAATAACTAATATCATTAACACTCATATCTACATTAGCCTTTACCCACTCCTTCATCCGGGTATTAAGTCAGACTTTTTGAGATTTCAAAGATCATGTGTAAATTTATCCCCAAAAATCTCCAAGGACGGTAATTCACATTAGCCAGATTGTTAATGAGTTCATGGATTATAGCCCGCCCCGATCTTATATTGCTAGAAGATAAAAAGAGCAAATGAGTTCAATGACTTGTACACTGCAACACTGTTGTGTAGAGATTTGATCATGGGGGAGAACAAAACAGAAACAAAGGCATGAACCCAAAAGGGAAAATGTCCCCAAGCAAAAACAAACGACACATCAGTTCAAAAGAGAGGAGGAGGGGGCTAGCAGCTATGTAATGGCAATAGATACACATACACATAATAAACATCAGCCCCACCAATGACCCATTGAGTAGAGTACAGTCATCATCATATGATGCATACAAACAAAAGACATTGAAAAGAACAGCAAACAAAAGCATCCCCAACAGAGGGCCACACACCCCACGTCTCCCTTCTTTGCTTTCTCCCTCTCTACAGCAAAGCCAAATGACCTTTTCTTCTCTGTTCCTCTACCACCGAGCACACCCAAAGCTTCACAGCCTCCCCCATCTAGCTAGCTATTAACCTACGCACCCCCCCACCCCTTATCCTACGCTCTCCTCCCTCCCTAAAAGGAAAGAGAAAACGCGGATCCTACTACTATTATTATTATTAATATTATATCTCTATCAAAGAAAAATAATAACAACAACCCATATTTCCCAAAAGAAAAAGAACACTAAAAGAGAGGAGAAGAGAAGAGGGGAGAGGGAGAGGGAGAGTGAGAGAATTGGATTCAGGGGTCTGTGTGATCGAGAGATGTGGGATGCTCCAGGCCTTGATGAATCTGCTTTCTTTATGCCTTAGGCCATTTGGGAATGGCGGTAGCGAGTCGTCTGTTGTGGGTGTCAGTAGAGAAGGGAAAGACGGGCTGCTCTGGTACAGAGATTTTGGCAAATATGGGTCTGGGGAGTTCTCCATGGCTGTTGTCCAAGCTAACCAAGTCCTAGAAGACCAGAGCCAGATCGAGTCTGGTCCTCTTGGCACTCTTGTCGGCGTCTACGATGGTCATGGCGGCCCTGAAGCCGCTCGATATGTCTGCGATCACTTGTTCACCAACTTTCAAGGTCCGTTCTTTTTAGGTTTTCTCCCCTTTTTTTTTGAATTGGAAACTACTAGTGTTGTGGGTTTGGGGGGAATTTTATAGTGGGTGTGTGAATTCGATAGGATCCCTTTTTTTATGTCAGTGACAAGGTATCACATGCCGTTTAGTAAGATTTGTGAAAGGCATCGGCTTTGTTTTGTGAAGAATTTTGGTCAATGCACTCTTTGTTGGGATTCATAAGGTAGACCATTGCATGTGAATTCCATGTCTTTGGAGCAGTAGCGGCTGCTTTCTTCAGTTTTTTACAGCTGAAAAAATTGTAGCTTATTATTGTCCACGTTTTTGCTGGTCAAATTCATGAATTAACTTTTTGTGATGGTTCTTAATCAGGTAGTGCTTTTCTCATAAGTTTGTGAAAGCTAGCTGCCTCCGATTTGGACTTGAGCACCCAATATCTAGTTTGTCATGTGTATTGAGTGGGTAGTTAGCCATAAAGCTCTGGTTGGTGTTATGGCCGAAAATGTCCTGTCCCTAAAACTGGTGTGAATCCTTTTCTTTTCCTTTTTTTTTTGTTCCAGGAGTTTTAGATATTTAAGCTTCTGTTTGCTTTGCATCTTTTTGTTTAATCTTCTGGGTTTTTGAGAGCTGTCGAAATATTGGGGAAACTTCATGCTGTCACTTGAGCCATCTGCTCTAGAAACTAGATTTTATTCTCATCTTTCAAAAGATTTAGCCTCAATAACATCCGTAGGGCACTGTAAACCATCTATTCAAATTTTCCATTCTTTTTCTTGGGGGGTTTTTGGTTGTTTTAACTTTAGAGGGACCTGTCTTATGTTGGCATTCTTAGGCTTTGTGATTATGCAGCGATAGCAGCAGAGACACAGGGTATTGTAACGGTTGAAACCATTCAAAGGGCTTTCCGTGCAACAGAGGAAGGCTTTACTGCTCTTGTGTCTGATCAATGGAGCACTCGTCCCCAGATGGCAACAGTTGGGGCATGCTGCCTAGTTGGAGTCATACATCAGCAGACACTTTTTATCGCAAACTTGGGAGATTCTCGTGTTGTATTGGGAAAGAAAGTTGGCAACACTGGCGGAATTGCTGCCATACAATTATCAACCGAACATAATGCCAATCTTGATGCCATCAGGCAGGAACTTAAGGAGTTACATCCTGATGATCCTAACATTGTTGTCCTTAAGCACGGAGTTTGGAGAGTGAAGGGCATCATCCAGGTTATTTTCAGTTCCCAATGAATCTTTAGAATACTTGAATTGGCACTCATGCTGTTGGTGCCTTTGAATATTTTCACGTTGTTTCTTATACTTTCTGTGGTATCCTCGATTTGAATTATATGATGTGGAGTGGAAGAAACTGTGGTATTTGGAGGGATATCTTTAGGCACTTTGGTTGTAAAGCAAAGTCTATGTTGATAATTATTTGGGTATTTGAAAGAGCTGTTGCGTATGTTTGTTGGGAATCACTGTCTATAACCATAATTCTAGTTGTTCATTCTGAACGATTTATCTAGTAGTTTTTCCAGTGTGCTGATTCCTACAAGTGGCCATGGTCTAGTTACTTGTTGTGTTTCAAATGCATTCTTTACTACTTTCATCATAAAGGCATGATGCTATGTACCTTAGTAAATCAAGCTTTTTCTTTGGCAACATCTCATGGACCTAAGTTACATGAGCACTCTTTATCTTCCTTCTTTTTTGTTTCTTGTTTTGTTTTGTCTTTTTTATTTTTTTCATTATACATGGAATTCTCTTACATGTGTCTCAATGGAATCTATTAGTGGAGGGAGATGGAAGAATCTAGCCTCCTTGTGATTGAAAACTTCATCGATCATGCATCACTATCCATGATAAATGGAAGTTACAATATCTAATATAGCGCTATAAATGCATGCCTTTACAGGAGAGAAGAAAAATCCGTATGCATAATCTATAGTTGTAGTGTCTCACAGGCATTTAGTTTCTGCTAGTTAATGAAAAAACATGACCTATTTGGCTACATTTTTTGGTGATCAGTATCTTCTGTTGTGGGGGGAAATAACATAAACATCAGAAGCTTAACCTGCTTGCTCCCGGAACTAACGTGATTGAACATTTAATGTTTGGTCAAATGTGTTGTGAGGTCCCTCGAAGTGCATCTTAGATTGCAATGGATATCAACATATTGATGTTGATTTTGTTCCTTCATGAACAGTGGTATCATCAACGTTATCATTGTATTTGATGCAGGTTTCTAGATCTATAGGTGACGTATATATGAAACACGCTCAATTTAACAGGGAACCAATCCAGGCAAAATTCAGACTTCCTGAACCAATGAATATGCCTATCATGAGTGCAAGTCCGACTATCCTGTCGCATCTACTCCACCCAAATGATTCCTTCCTTATTTTTGCATCAGATGGTCTTTGGGAACACTTGAGTAATGAAAAGGCAGTGGATATTGTCCACAGTAACCCACGTGCAGTAAGATCTCTCCCTCTGCTTCTTATTTATGTTGAAATTATTTTTGTTGTGAACACTAGATTGTATGTGTCAATGATCTTGTATAATTAAGTTTGCTAGTTAGTTGCCTGTGTTGTATGCGGAGTGATACCGCCTTGTGGGCTGATTTACTTGGATATCACGTTATCAAATGCAGTTGAACAATGCTGTTTGATTTGATGTTGTAACTAGCTCATTTTGAATCCCTAAAACGTCTTTGCTCTCCAAAATCTACTGCATTCATCTGCTTCTCTTATTTGGGCATATCTTATTGAAAAGTTAATAGGATGCCAGATCATGGACTCCAGATTTCCATCATATATATTTCTAGATTTAAACAGCTTTGCCTTGTAATCCTTTTTCCAGGATTCAGGCTCTGAAAGGACTAACAACCCGCATCACCAGTATATTAGAATTTATCTTGCTCTTGGTTTTAGTTTAATGTAATGCTTCCTCTCTCAACAAAGCTAGAGAGTCTCTTAAAGTTGGCTTCTGATTTTGACTTATGTGGGTTCAGCCAAAGTTTCTAATATTGTAGATACTGTTTATCTCTTGGTGCTATTCTTCTTTGCTCTTGTGTTCAAGGGGGGCTTCCTTGAACAAAGAAACATAGAGAACATATTAGAGTTTTCTTTCTCATTCGGTAATGTTACTGCAGGGAAGTGCCAAAAGGCTTGTCAAGGCTGCTCTCCAGGAAGCAGCGCGAAAAAGAGAGATGAGATACTCAGACCTGCGAAAGATTGACAAGAAGGTTCGACGTCACTTCCATGACGATATCACTGTCATTGTTTTATTCTTGAATCATGATCTCATATCAAGAGGATCCGTTCAAAACCCTCCGGTCTCCATTCGAAGTGCTCTGGAACACTGACCATTTCTGGCACCACCACCCTCCTTCCTGCTTTTCTCTGGTTACCGTCCATGCCCGATTTCACATACCTCACATGCAATGCGCACAAGACATGTCATGATGTATGGCTGTGCTAGCTGTACTGACAAAGCAGCTTAACTGCTCGGATACTAAAACTGAGTGAGACCCACTCATGTATGAGGATTAAATTTGTAAAATGTCGCCTGTTAGAGTTTTAACTTTGATTACTACAGAACTATTGTATACCTTGATATCTTCCATTAACTTCGATTGCTACCGATTCCATGTATACCCTGATATCATTTAATTAAATGCATCTTGCCATTTTTTTCTAATTGGCTCGCATCAATTTACTGTTTTTATCCATTTGATTCCAAGATCGTGGGGAAAAACGTCACATCAAATGATGCAATGGTTTTTCCTAAGTAATAACAATACCATTAATACATTATAAACAACCACAGAAAGATAATTTATATCCAACCTCGTCATAACTTGCGAATTGCTACACCTGCTGGAATCCAAGTTTAAGAGCAGGAGGAGCAAAGCCAGATTAAGATTCTTGTCCGTTATCAAGCATTGGATTATCAATAACATCATCACCAGAGAGAAAAAACAAAAAAAAGAAAAAAAAAACAACAGTTAACTGAAACAACAAAAACCCAAATGACCGGTCGTTTCGTAAGTTATGAGAGACAAAACAACAGCTGAGCCTGAACGACGTGTCAGTTATGATTCATCCCCCTCACTGCTTGATAGTAGTACAATTCACAGCAAAAGATTTTCGGTATCTAGTCCAGTGGGAGTCGTTACCCGGGGACTGAAGGTCTCACCAATCAAAAATTTTGACTTGCAATTTTAATGAAGAATATTTACACCACCTTCAAAAGCTACTAAACCAAATTACTGCTCAATTTTTTTTCTCCTGAAGCAGCCAGCCGATCATGGCTAGTAGGAAGAAACCTACCCCGGCGGGTGGCTTAGTATCCCTCGTGTTGGTTCTCGCTCTACTGAGTCTACTCGCGACTCGGTCCGACTCAGCACCCCAAGCGTTCAGGAGAGACCCCGGCCACCCGCAGTGGCACCATGGAGCTTTCCACGAGGTCCGCGACAGCGTCCGATCCGACATCCGCCGCATGCTCCACTCACGAGCAGAGGTTAATCCACATCATTTTTATCTTATTCCTTCTTTTCACGCGGTTTTTAGTCGTCCTTACAATTCAAATCATAAACGACTCTTAGTCGTAGAAGATATTTGATTTTTATTTTGATTTTTTTGCGCGAAATGTGTGTGCGTTTTTTTTTGTAGGTTCCGTTTCAGGTCCCTTTGGAGGTTAATGTGGTTCTTGTTGGTTTTAACGGGGACGGAGGTTATAGGTACAGTCTAGATTCGCACAAATTAGAGGAGTTCTTGAGGATCAGTTTCCCGTCTCACAGGCCGTCTTGTTTGGAGACTGGCGAGCCACTCGATATTGAGCATCACGTGGTGTTTAATGTGTTCCCGGTAAGCTAAGCTAAGCTAAGTAATCGTACTTTGCAAGCTGTGCTTTTTTTCTGTTAGGTTTTAATTTTTAGTGATTTTAAGTCTTTTCTTATTCATTTATCTATGTTGAATTGGCAATGTGTGCTTAACTATATTATTGTCTCGCATAACAGGCGGGCCAGCCGGAATTGATAGCCCTGGAGAAAGAGGTGAAAGCAGCTATGGTTCCTGCAGGGAATGCAAGAGAGGCAAGTGGCGGTCTTCTTTGTGTGAATATGCTGTTGTGCATTGTTGTTTGTCTTAGTTTTCTGTGGTGGTTGATGCATTCAGTGCACTTTTCTGATTTTGTCTACGGTTGTGTAGACTGATTTTGGAAGAGAGGTGCCTTTATTTGAGGTGGAAGCAACTGCTGTTGAATCAGTATTTCACAAACTATACTCTTACATATTTGACATAGACCGACCAGAATTCTCGAACACGGAGAATGACCGACCTATTCCTAATGCAATCTTTATTGTCAACTTTGATAAGGTACGGTTTGCAATCTCATACTGATCCTTCTGATGCTTACAGGTATCAACTTTTTTTGTTTTCATGTTTCTCTTGCTATCTCGGTTGTTTGGCAAGTAATGCTTGAACTTCTTGCCAAAATATATCTAACTATTCGCTCCAGTTTGGTAGGATCTCTTTTGACCATGTCTGGATTTGACTCTAGTAGCTTTTGGGGGTTCTTCTCTTATACTTGGAGGCTTTGGATTGATCCTTCATTTGTACAGGTGAGAATGGATCCTAGAAATAATGAGATCAACCTGGACAGCTTAATGTATGGTAAACTTAGCCAGTTAACCGACGAAGAAATGAAGAAACAAGAGGGGGACTACATTTATCGTTACCGATATAATGGAGGAGGAGCAACTCAAGTTTGGCTGAGCTCAGATAGGTATTGATATAACCGATACTGTAATATCTATTGAGGTGTGCTTTGCTTCCAATGCCTTTTGTGTGTGAAAACAAGAGAAAAAAAAAAGAGAGGAAGAAGAAAGAAAGAAAGGAAAAATGAAGGCAGAAATAAATTTCTTGTAATTGTCTTGACCTTCTGTTGCTCTTTCTCATGTTTAATTTATGGAATAGTAGTGATATCATCCTGATTCATAATATCTAAAGTTAGACCCAGTTTGTGATGTGCTATACAAAACAAATTAAATTGGTTGATTCTTGTTTGATGTTCTCATTGCTTGACAGAACAAACTCATGCTAAGACCTAGGTCCATGTACAACGCAAATGGCATTGATTAAGTTAACTTGTTTGATGTGGTACTTGTTTGATGTGGTCATTACTTGTCATCGATCATGCACTTCCATCAAGCCTTTGGCTGAGCTCATGAGGACAATATTAATTTCGGGAGGTGGCTATCCAGTGAAGTGCTGCTGCTGCTGCCACCTGCTACCTTCACTGACACTCTGTGTCAGATGATAAGATTAGTTTATGAAGTGTACATGGAGAGAAATGGTCTTGTTAGTGTATATTTATGTCTATGACTTCTGCCATCATTCTAATTTTAATGGAGTTGGACAATTATTAGTTGCAATCACTATTATCTTGCAGGGAATGAAAAATGGCATGTTATCTCTATAGTATTTGTTATATGGTCATTTAGTACTTTGATCGATGCCGAACAGTTTTATTTCATTGTCAACTTGGAATTACTTGCTGTATGTACTTTCTGTCTAAGTTGCTTTTGACTGCTCCTATTCGTTGCAGATTTGTGGTGGTTGACCTTTCAGCAGGCCCTTGCACATATGGAAAGATTGAAACTGAAGAGGGAACTGTCAGTTCTCGAACACTACCACGCATAAGACACACGATATTTCCAAGGGGGGTTGGTGCAGTGATGGATCACTCCACCCATGATATTTTTGTTGGACAACTAGCTGCTGTGGTAGCAACCACTGTTGAGCATGTTATAGCTCCAGATGTTAGGTACATCATGAAGCCTTCTTTTTTTTTTTTGTCGAATCATGAAGCCTTTTATTTTTGGTTGAATCATGAAGCTTTTTCGACTCAGTCATTTGAGCTGCACCGCATCACATGTTATGTGGTTTGCACAAGTTTATGTTAAGAATCAAACCGGTCCATTATTTGATTGTCAACTTATTGGAGACCAGTTAGTAAATTATAGCCCTAGGTTTTTTTTTCTCTGCTTAGACTGATTACATCTATGCATTCTCTTTGTATTTAGGTTCGAAACTGTTGATCTGACGACAAGATTGCTGATTCCAATCATTGTGCTCCAAAACCACAATAGATATAATATTATGGAGAAGGGTCATAATTATAGCATAAATATTGAAGAAATTGAATCAGAGGTGAGTTTATTTCTATGGATTTCTTGCTTCTGTAAAGCCTTACGAGAATTTTTCTCTTCAACTCAAAACCAGTGGTAATACGAATTGTTCTATAAGGTATTTCAGTGAAGTTTACTTTTAGACTACCTTTTTGTTAAAAACTGTTAACGAGAAGAATTGCCTGTGAAAGTCCAAGGGAAACTGGTTAATATTTTATTCACAATTTCAGTTGCCTTGGCTTCTGTCTGCTTCCCAGTACATATTTTGTATCTGCATAATTGCTGCATTGGAGTTTATTTATTCGTTACTGATAAAATGGAACCTTGCTCCTTTTCAAACTAGTCTTAGAAAAAATATATTTGAGTAATTGCTTCGTTTTTTCAGAATACATGCATGTCTATGTACGCCTGGAAAGGCTTAGTTCCTGTTAACGAACTAAATACTATACCCATTCACTAACTTATGCATCTTTAGATCCACTGAAAAAGAACTCTTTTGCTTCATGAATCAGTTAGATGAAGGGACCTGCTACAATACCATTTATATGTGTCTTTGGTTTTTTTGTACCACGATGTTATCATTTAACATGAGTTACTTAAGCTTGGCCTTTGCATATGTAAGTATATCATCAATTCAATCATCTGGATGAAGAAAGGGCCCTTATGTACTGATGTCGTGTGTTTTATTGTGTCCTTTCCAGGTGAAGAAGATGGTTCATGATGGTCAAGAAGTCGTGATTATTGGTGGTTCACATGCACTGCATCGTCATGAAAAGTTGGCTATTGCGGTTTCAAAAGCAATGCGTGGCCATTCCTTGCAAGAAACCAAAAAGGATGGACGTTTTCATGTTCATACGAAGACATATCTAGATGGTGCTATACTTAAAGAAGTGAGTTTCTTTTATTGTTTGTTCATTTTTCTTAGTCACAGTATTTTTATATCTTCTTCAATTGCTGATTCCACATGGAAAGCTTGATCTTAGTGTAGGCCCAAATTAAGCCTCTAATCACATGTTTAGGCTAACACTTAGTTTCTGTTGCATTCATCTCCAGCCTTTTAAAATTCTGTCTTTAATCGCAAGGAGAAAGTAAATTGTTAGAAAATAAGGTGCTTTGGGTTTGCCTGTCATTAACAATCTTTCAAGAGGCATGGCTCTATACAATGCTTTTCATTTCCGAAATCGTCTTTATGACCAGAGGAGCCTTTGTTTTCTTATTATCATGGTAATGCCTCCTGGAAACTTAGATGTCTAGCAAATTCTGCTAATGCCATTGGTTGCCATGGTTTCTTTCAAACTTCACTTGCACCAAAGTTAATGTCATTGAAATTGCTTATTGTAGGAGATGGAGCGATCTGCTGATATGCTTGCTGCAGGTTTACTTGAGATGGCTGACCCATCTCTTTCGAGTAAATTTTTTCTCCGCCAGGTCTGTTTATCATAATATATATCTTGTATCTTCTTGAATTGGATTAGCTGAAAGGTTTCTTCAGAGCACTATTATCATGTCAAATAACTTCCATCCTTCACATTATGCACACCATTGTCTTTCCTCAAAATATTGCACTTTTTGCCATCTGTTTTCCCACTGAAAAGAACTCATTTATTCCCCAGAACTGGATGGAAGATCCTGCTGGTTCAAGCGATTCTGTCCTGAAGCATAAACCTCTGTGGGCTAGTTATGACTCAAACCGTAGCAAGCAGAAGAAAAAGAAGGTACAAAAGAAACAAGGGGATCTGCACCGGACATATGGAACCAGGGTTATTCCTGTGTGAGCATTCCTATCCTTGTGATTAATATAACATATGGTTTTCAATGCCTTATTTGCAATTATGATTGCTTTCATTCTTTTGTCATATTGTATATCTCTTACTAAAGCTTCACTCTTTTTAAGAATTTTGTGTCCATGCCACCATTATCACTCTACTTGCTTTATGTAATATTCTCATAATACAAGGCATGGTTCATCTCGCCAAGCAACTAATTTAACACCAAAAAAGTTGGCAGTTTTTGTAAATGCATGCACTCTTTATGTTCTGGTGTGCAGGCTTGCTGGCTT
Organism: Turnera subulata; assembly: GCA_028386065.3. Lineage (NCBI taxonomy): Eukaryota > Viridiplantae > Streptophyta > Magnoliopsida > Malpighiales > Passifloraceae > Turnera > Turnera subulata. The sequence continues at coordinate 43,680 of JAKUCV010006965.1, read as the reverse complement.
AGGTTTCTCAATATTTTTCTAACGTGCTGTTCTTCCTTCCCCCATATCTCAAAGTGTATTACAAACAACAGTGTACAGTGTTATTTCACATTCTACTTTAGGGTGACATTGGGCTTGGGACCTTGATGTTCTTCTTGCAGCTTTGTGTTGTCCTTGGCTGATACGGATCCCCGGCTGATGATGGAAGATGAAAGCCTTGTTTGGACAAGCAATGATGTCGTCATTGTACTTCAGCATCAAAATGAAAAAATACCTCTGAGGTGATGCACTCTTTATTTCAATTCTGGTAGTTTTTGTTGAATCTGTAGTAGTTAACGGTTGCATCTCAAGAAAATTATATATTTGTGACGGTGATTGGGTATTCAGACTAGAACCTAAAGTAGAAAATTACAAATATCATATGGGTTGGCTACAAGTTCCATAAAACACACCATTATGATAAAGTTGATAAGCTTTTGGACATGCTTATATGCATACAATACTATTGATTCCCTGATCATCAATTATACAATCACATCCTGCTTTACATAGTTCATTGACGATGGAGTGTCACTTTTCTTGCATGATTGAATGACTGCAAGCATTTCATTGTGGTTTATTTCTAGCTTTCCATTAAGTAATGGGGAGGCACCATAATTTCTTGTATATATACAATGCTATTGATTCCCTGATCAATTATACAATCACATCCTGCTTTACTTAGTTCATGGATGATGGAGTATCACATTTCTTGCATGATTGAATGACTATAAGCATTTCATTATGATTTATTTCTAGCTTTCCACCAAGTAATGGGAAGGCACCATAATTTCTTTTTTCTGGCTTTGCTGTTGTTCACTCAGATCCTTCCTATAATTGTTGTTAATTTCTTGTTGCCAGTTATGTCTCAGAGACTGAAAGAAGGCATGCAGTTCCATCACTAGCACAGCGTCACATAATAGCGGGGCTTGCTTCTGCTGTAGGTGGCTTGAGCGCACCATATGAGAAGGCATCTCATGTTCATGAAAGGCCAGTAGTAAACTGGCTCTGGGCAACTGGTTGTCATCCATTTGGACCATTCTCTAATGCTTCTACAATCAGCAAAATGCTACATGATGTTGCTTTGGTAAGACTAATTTCTGAAATTATTCCTGTATACCCAGTGAGGCATTCACTTCTTCCTAAAGTAACTAATATGACAGGCTTAGTAGGTTAATCTATTGTGTTTAATTTCTAATGCTTGTTTTCCAAATTGATGTCTTGCTTGTAATATATATTTGGAATTCCTTTTTGCATTTTGTTGGCAGAGGAATACTATATATGCACGTGTGGATTCCGCTCTTCATAAAATTCGGGATATGTCGGAGGTGATATGGTCATTTTCATTACAATGATACAGTTGAGGCGGATCTGGCATGGTTGTTGCTGATAAAATCATTCCACTTCTGCAGGTTGTCCAAACGTTTGCTGCAGAGTATCTGAAGACACCCCTCGGTGAACCTGTGAAGGGCAAGAAGAACAAGACCACCACTGAACTATGGTTAGAGAAGTTCTACAGGAAAACAACTAACTTGCCTGAACCTTTTCCGCATGAACTAGTTGAAAGATTAGAGAAATACCTAGATGTGAGTGAGTCCTGTTTCCGTAATTGCTTCTTGCTTCTGTTATTCAGCCGCAAAATGATTGACTATGTTGCTTTACATTTGAATACGAACAGAGCCTTGAGGAACAACTTGTAGATCTATCATCGTTACTATATGATCATCGATTACAAGATGCACATCTGAACAGTTCAGAAATCCTACAAAGCTCCATTTTTACCCATCAGTAAGTTTTATCTTTCACTTGATCTGACCAGTTGATTTGAACTTTCTTAGTTTACTTTTAAAAAGTGTAGATGCAACAAATTTTATTGGGTTAACATAATATCTGTGCTGCAGGTATGTTGAACATGTTTTAGCTACCGAGAGAGAGAAAATGAAGTGCTGTCAGATTGAATACAAATATCCTGTGCATTCTTCCCAAACTTACATTTACGGGGGAATTCTCCTTGCGGGATTCTTTGTGTACTTCATTGTCATCTTCTTTTCTAACCCAGTACGATGATGCACCAGCGGCATCTCTTCCTGGTGGTTTCAGTGGTGCCAAAAGGCGGCCTAGTACTGGCAAATGTAACATTAAAAAGAAGTTTTGACTTGTATTTTTGTAGTGTTTAGTACAATCTAACAGATGTTCTCAAAAAACAAAACATTACGACTCTTCTCAAAAGTCAAAAGTGCCGGATGGGTGTTAATGCTTCCTTTAGTCCAGGCTAGTTAGCAATGTGCGACTGCACTGAGATGATTGTATAGTCACTGTTGCCATTTTTAGGACTTAAACTGCCCTCTAGTCAGCAATGTGCGACTGCACTGAGATGGTTGTATTGTTACTGCCATTTTTAGGACTTATCTGCCCTCTTGTTCTCATTCATGATTGTTCAGGGGTTCCCTCCCCTAGACTCGCTATCGGTCGTTCTAGTTAATAATCTAAGGGCTTTGGCCCTCCTCATTTACCAAAAAGAAAAAAGAAAGATAGGTAATCTGAGGCTTTGGTAATCGGTTTGTTGATCCGATTCTTAAAGACTTGAATTAGTAGGGACCAATTCTGTTTGGCAATTTTCCCAATAGAATATGATCCTTTAGTGCTTTGATCCAAACCTTCTGCAGCGGAGGCAGGGTAATTGGCTTCATTGTGATTTTATTGATTCGGTTTCATCACCACTTATCCAAGTTCATTCGTAAGATTTTATTTGACTTCATTCGAGTTCATCCCCCAATATAACATTGGTGTCCATCGCCGGTAGTTCTTCAAATGTGAAAGGTACGACTCCGTGGCAGTGACAAAAATCCATTCCCAAAACACCCTAGTTTTGTCATTTCCGTTGCCAATACCAATTCCAGCGTATCAGATTAAATTGCAGTAAACAACAAAGGGATAAACAAAAAAAAGACTATCTTTCATTGATGCAGATCAGACATAGCTTTCTAGGCTGCAATTATGCATCAAAAGTAAGCTGTTCACAGCTTGCTCAGAGCCCAGTGCATGATCATCATCTACGCATTTCAAATTAATAACGTTCACAAATAATGCAAAAACAAAATGGACCCCGAACTTTAAAGAAAACAAGGAAGAATCAGTCACTACTAAGAGCCGAATAAAGGGATCCTCAGAGATTATGCTTATAGTTGACATCAAATTAGACAATCAGTTCTCAAAGATTTCCATGCCATCATAGGATCCCTATCTACCAAACCTCCACAACCCAACACTCGGCTGGCTGTGTTACTAAAATTTAAAAATCAACAAAAACAAGCGCAGATGGTGAAAAATAAAAAACAAATAAAATAAAGAGAGGAGAAAAATAAAAAAGACAGATTGAACAGATTTCGCAGGTTATAATTCTCTGCGCCCGTGGAGTACAAAAGGCGAAGAGACTCAACTACTGCTTAAGATCTAAGCCTCTCTCGCTTTGCATCAGCAAAGCTTAAAAAGAAACCCTAAAACACTTCGATCAAAATAAAGGGTCTCGTTGAGAGGCATCACTCCAACCTAAAACTTTATTCATTTGACAAGAGCAAAATTAAAAGCACGAAAAGCAAAATAGGACCCAAAAACTCGAATGAGCGCAAGAGAAAAGGCAAGGCAGTTGTTCAAAGAAAGCAAAATAAAGGGCAGGGAGGGGGCTTCGCTATGAGAAATCTCGCTCGTTCTACTTCTGGTTAAAACAGTGGGAGTGTATTCTTCCTTATATAGGGGAACTTATTAGGGTTTCGGCAACCGGGGACTCTGGGTTGGGTCGTTTGAAATTACTAAGAACTCCCTCCTCCTAATCTTTATACTCCGGGCTCGAACCTCTTGATTCCAGATGTGGGCCAAAAAAGCCCAAAAGAGAGCCCAGAAGTCCTGTTTAGCCCTATATCTACAGTACCTCTTGCAATTTTGTTAGTTACTCTTACGACCGCATCCTATTAGTGATATATATATACTGATAGACCTGGCAAAACGGGTATTGACACGACAACACGACACGAACCCGACACGAAATTAGCAGGTATAGATCAGAGATTTTCAACCCGTTCAGTTAAATGGGTTGACCCGACACGACACGAAAATTAGCAGGTCAGGTCGCGGGTTGACCCGCCAACCCGATGGGTACCTGTTTATGACACGATTATATTTAGGGTATATATATTTTACTAATTGATTATAAGACTTATTTAATATTTAAGGCCAAAGTTACTAAAATTATCCAAAAATATTTCTATAAATACTTTAAAGTATTATTATATTATGATTCTACAATTTATAATTTTATTTAATATATGAGAAAATCTAATTATATGCCTATTTGCTTAAAAAATAGAACGACTTGTGCAAAATAGAAAAATTTCAAACTGATTTTTTGGCTTGTTAGACTTAATAGGTAACACGCGGGTCAACCCGAACCCGACACGATAATAAACGAGTTGGACACGACACGACACGACACGATTATTAAATGGGTCGGGTTGCGTTGAAAATTTAAAACCCGTTTACCTGTTCAACCCGACACGAACCCGACACGATAACACGAATTGCCAGGTCTATATATACATACCAGAAAGGTCAAGTCCATTTCAGATCAGAACTTTGGGAAATGGGTTGTGTGGATCAGAAACCAACCATGATGGGTACCAGAAATTGGGTGAGTGAAGGGAGAAGAATATGGCCTCTTCCATCCATCCTGGAATATTCTCTTCAATTTGGTCTGTCAACACTGAGTCTATGAGAGTGTAGTAAAATTACGTTGATAAAAAGAAAAAGAGTAGCAACAATCTTTGGCGCAAGTAGTATAAAAATCAAAGGTTGCAATATTGTCCAACAACAAGACAAACCTGCCAGTAAATCAAAACTGAACCGTATTACTACTGCTTGAGTTGACCTTGTTTGGCCCTCTTCCAGCGACGACCGACCGTTCACTCTGCCTTACGTCACCACATGCGTACTCCCACAAGTAAAGACAAGCCACGTGTCTGCATCTGGACCCCCCCAAATCTTGCAAGACAAGTCACATGTTCCTCTACGAGTGGACCGTAAAAAAAAAAAAATGTTTTCCTTTTCGGTTTATATAAACAACCCAAAACTCGTCGCATTTTGGGGTCTCCACAACTTGGGAAGGCAAAAACACAAAACCTAAGACCTTCCCCTCCTCTTTCTTTCTCTTAAAAATCATTTCTTTTAATTTTCTTGTCTTCACCAAGAACACACACCGCCACAAAAAAATGTGTCCATCTGGGAGAACTTTGGCCGGCGAGACCAAGGCGGGGGCAGATTTCAGGTCGGCGTTCGATGTTCTTGACGCGGACCACGATGGGAAGATAAGCAAAGAGGATCTTCGCATGTTTTATTCCGGGTTTTCAAACACCGCCGCCGGGGCCGGCGATGACGAGGATGTTATAGGGTCGATGATGTCGGTGGCGGATTTCAACAGAGATGGGTTCGTGGAGTACGAGGAATTCGAGCGTGTCCTGGGGGGTGTTCTTAATAAGAAGAAGAGGAACAGCAGCAGCAGCAACAACAACACCAACAAGTCCCATTATAATAATAATGGAGGAGTGATGGAGGATGTGTTCAAGGTCATGGACAAAGATGGGGATGGGAAGCTGAGCGTGGATGATTTGAAGAGTTACATGCAATGGGCTGGGTTTGATGCCACGGATGATGACATTAAAGCCATGATCAGATTGGGCGGCGGCGGCGCCGGTGATGATGATCATAAAGATGGTGTTTCTTTTGACGATCTGCTCAGGATTTTGGCTGTTGCTTAACCGCCCCGGTCTTGTAATTTCATTTCCAGTTACCACCTCTCATTTTGTGTTGCCTGCGCCTCGATGTTTTTTTTTTTGATGATGATGATGATAAGAATAATTTTTTTTTTGGAGTTTAGAAATCAATCAATCAATCACAAGTATTAATTATATATCCTAAACAAAAAAAGAATGTGATTTTTCTGTTGGGGTAGAGATTTTTTTTTTTTTGATCAGTGTTGGGGTAGAGATTATTATTCGATATTTTGGACAATTTGATTCTCTGGTGGTGATTCGTTGTGTTTGCCAACCTGTTTATTCCCATGCTTATGTTGTTCAACGCGGTTCAAATTTTGTGTGCTATGCTGCTTCTAAACATTTAAAGAAGAATTTCCCCTGACAGAGCAAAGTTCACGTTTGACAATTCCTCGCCACTAAAATAACCATTTTTGTTTTATAGGTCCTGTCTTTTCCCTGGACCCAAATTCGTCCATACAACTTCGAGAAAATTCTAAATGAAAACCAGTTAAACAAAAGCCACTCCACGGCTAGAAAAGTCTACCTACTTAGCATCACAGAAGTTTGACGCTTGTATTGCGAGCAACGTTAGCAAAAATGAAAAAGTATGTGATTTTTTCTTCTTCACATATCGAGATGTTTTTTAAATTCATGGAATTTTCTAATAGAAAAGAAATCAAGGCATTTCTAAAAATTCCTTAATTGTGGAGATATGGAGGCACTATCTAACTCAACAATTTAAATTTTTGTTGAACCTCTAGTTGTATTCATTGCTCAAGTCATATATCTGCAGAAACAAGATCCCAAAACTCAGAGCAACCGGACAGAGCCAATCCCAGTGCTCAACATGATCCTAGCCAGAATTAAAATTAGCCAAACAGGCCTTAATGCGCAAAACAATGGCATGTATGCTCCGGTCCTTAGAAGTGTTAGGCTACCATGAGACTGACAGCATCTGTTTCCAACACAACTGGCTTAGCTCCCAGCCTTTTAGCTTTGGTGATCCCCATGTAATAGAACCCATGCGAGCAGACGCACCAAGACAAGTTTCCTGTCCAGTATCTAGCTACGACTTTACCATTCCAATCTCGAATCACCATTCCTATTCCATTGGGAATTTTAAAGTTTTCCCAAAAAAATATAACCAACCAAGCAAACAAATTGTGTAAGGATAGATAAGAGATTTTTTTGAGCATAGATAGATAAGAGATGAAGGCACTTATTTGACCAATAGAGCCAATCACCACAGGGCGGGCATTTTCGCACCGATTCGTGGGTCTGAATAGTAACCTTCCCTCTTTGTAGGAAAAATATCTTATACACGATCAAAATATAGAAATATATTATGAGCCATAGCGTACCAAATATTTTACTGACACCCACAAAATCAATTTGAAAAGTTGAAGTATAGTCTTACACATTACCAAGAGCACAAGTGCTTTTGGTAAAATTCAGTGCTCACAACAATATATGGTCTTCGCTCGTTATAGATTGCTTCATCATGAGTACACCTGAGATCCAGTCACTATTCAATTAGCAAAGCATAAACCAGCTTTATTAACCATAACCCGAGATAGGACACTTTCCAGTTTCTTATCTTCTACCAGAAGCCATCTTTGCAAATATATATTTCAACTTACCCCAAAAAATAACAAATGAAAAAAAGAAAAGAAAGATCGAACGCCATTAGATATGAAGAGGAAGGAGAAGAGGTGAAACTTTGATATGAAGAGGGAAATGGCGTGGTACTTAGAAGAGGCACATCATGAGTTTGTGCGTGAATCTAACACCACTATATTATACGTAGCCATGGATTGGATGCACGGCAGTGATGGGGTTCGATCCACGCACAAACTAATCATATGCCCCATCTGCTCTATGCTGATATTCTCTTTTATGGCTTAATTTGGCCCAAGAAACGTCTAAAACTCTTATGAGAAAGATGTTTGTGTTATTTATTTCTTGAAAACTTGAATGAATGTGTCTTTGTGTCACTCATATATGTTCATGTTGTTTTATTGCGTTTTTATACGGATTTGTATGTGGGGAGAGGTTGATTCTTGAGGAATCCTTTTGATGCCAAAGTGAGTGACGCAAGCTAGTGGATTGATCATTGATCACTTCCTATAGACTGTAAGCATTAGAATCGGGTGTCAAATTAAGATACTATTTGATGCAATGATTTTTTTGTTAATGCTAAATGATGCAATGATACCGCATATACTAGATAATATGTTATATGCTTACAAACCCCCCTCTTAAAAATCATTCATCTATTAGTTCATCAACCAATTACTAATTAACCGGTGAAGAGCTAGCTCTAGGTAGCTCTGTGTCTCCTAAAAACAATAAGGTTTCGCGTTATGACTGTATATGGAGCATGTGACATATATAGAGATGGCGATTCTCAATATAAAAGGTCTATATGATAGTGTTTGAATTTTGGATTAGTCTGTTTGCGGGCTTTAAGAGCCATATGCATGGTAGTAGGAAGGATGGAAAAAAATTATATAATAAGGGTGTTAATGAGATACTATTCAGAAATTATTTGAGATTGACTTGGCCATGGTCCCATGGAGCTCGACCTTAATATTATTGGGCTCCTAATCCTAAGCAAGCATAACATTTTAGCTTAGGGTCCTAATCCGGTTTGAGATTATTGGACTTTACTTTTTCATCTGGCCATGCTTTATTGAGCCTACTCTTAACTCTCTTTTTTTTTGGGAATCTGAGCTTACTCTAACTACAAATGAAATGGGTCTATTTGTGCTCAAACTTGGATATTTTCTTTTGCAAAATGAGCTCGTCTAAGCTTATTTACACTCCTTATATACTACTACAAAATTTAAGCATTGATATAAATTAAAATGGCACAAATATCATCGTGGTAGCAATAGCATCTCAAATATCCAAATTTAATATGGCGGCTTGCTTATTTTTTTTTAAAAAAATTATGGATGGCTTGATAATTCAATTCCTTATGCGTGGGAATGCCGGAGAATAGGTGAATAGAGGATTCTTTCAAGTCTTTTTAGTGGGAGTACTTTTTGCTCTTGCAAGCAAAGCAGATGTTCTTTTATACTCTAAATTCTTCCATATCTTGGATAGATATGAACTTACAGAAGATGCTGGTTGAACCAATCGTCTAAAGTTGCGTTGAAGTAACGTACATCAACAATGTAAAATAAATTAATAAAACAAGCTAATTCTAAAAAAAAAAATAGTAAAACATGCTTGATATGCATAGTTAAAATCTGGAAATGTTCCCCAAAACTAGATGTAGAATGGCGGCATCTCCTTTGAGCTCCATCAAGGGGGAAGACCACCACTATATATCCAACTTGAAAGTTAGCTCCCATCCTTATTTTGCACCAACCGAACCATCTCCTGATATATTATCCTCGAGCCAATCTTGCATCGAGTTCACATAAAAAAAAAAAAGTGGAGATCACACCTCCCATACTTTATTTACTTGCTCATCGTCTCACAGAGCATGAAGAATGAACTCATTCTTTCACAAGTGCACTGCCCAGAAGCACACAATCAGTTTAACCTAATTTAATGGTTGTTCATTAGTATTAGGCTAGTGCAACCAGCAAGAAGAATGATCTAATCCTATGTGGATTAATTATTATTATTGGAAAATTGAAGGACTAAAATACCATATTTTTAGTTTCTTTTTGAAGTTTGTGTGAAACGCCCCGACCCGTATTTACCGTACACAGTAAACACGTGCCGGAACTGTAACAACCCAACCCAGCGAAGCCCAGCATACAGTGTATACAACAGATATCCGGGCTCAACAGCCCATAGTAAAAACAACATCATAATAACAAAACCGGCCCAATGGCCCAATAATGGTAAAACAATGCACAACGGAAGACTTTAATAACTCACAAACACTGTATGCAACAACGATACAAACTATGGATCCAAGCCTTGTCCAAGGGATAACGCCGCAGCCTGTCTGGAATGCACCAATCCTGTACAACAAATAACTCATCCTACGGGATGAAAGCTCGCAGGTGAGGGGTGAGTCCGAAGTGCTCACCGACGAAAGATAGACCATCAATATGAACACTAAAATTACTCAAGTCCAAAAACAGGCAAAAAACTGCAAAAATAAATCAAAAGACTCAAATAAAATCCAATTTCCAATTTTATCTTTCCGGGCCCTGTCACGGATAAGCTAGGATCGTACCAGGTTATCAACCTGCTCCTAGTGCCAGATCAAAAAGAACCCGGGATCAACATCCCAATATCAAACTCAGGGATCAACATCCCAATCAAACCGGCATCAACATGTCCATCACAAGTAACCCAGATCATGGCCACCACAAAACAGTATCAAACCATCCGGTCGTACCTCTACTTACCACGTGACAATTATATTACCGTCATTAAAAATCAAATCACAGGGATCGACATCCCTAACCGAAATACCGGGATAGACATTCCATCCAAAATACCAAGGATCGACATCCTTGTCACAATTTATTATTAATTCCGTTATACTTATTCCAAAAGACACAGAAAATCAACACGGGAATAAACATCCCAAAAACCAACATGGGATAAACATCCCGACCACAATCACAACAAATGCAATACTCAACAATGCAATCATCATCAAACACAATATACCGAGTAATACAGGCACATATTGAAGGAAATCCATCCTCACCTTCGCCGATTACTCAACTCCGGAAACAATGACCGGTCCGACGCCGGCTCCTCGGAAAACTGCCCGATATCCAAACCTATACCACAAGACAATATATACACATAAATACACATAATCGGTATACTATGATGCCCAATCTGCGAAATAAACCCATCCTTGTTCTTATCCGTTATTATTATCTTTTACCGAAAATATTTTACCGTACGTATTTCCGAATATAATTTCGGTATCATACTTTTATTAAAACTCCTTTCAAAATATTTTCATAAATTAATTATAATTTTCCAAAATTATAATCACCATAATTTTTCCAGAAAAATAATAACCTATTTATAATTTTCTAAAAATATTTATATAGTATTTATCTTTTTCTAAATATACATAATAATGTTTTCTAACACAAAATATAATTACCTTTAGTTTTAAAAGTACATATATATATAAATTCCTCAACCATAATTTTCCAGAAAAATAATACATGTATTAAATTTCCAGAATTTATTTTCATGGCATATATATTTTTTTCAAATAATAATAGTTTTTCCAAACATAACTTAATTATTTATCAAAGTATATATATTTATATTTTTCTCAAAATACCAGAATTAAATTGACCATAATTTTCTCAAAGTAAGTATATAATTTTTTTTCCAAAATCATATACCAGATTATTAATAAATAAATATATACATATAAATTGTTTTTTTTTATTAAAACCGGGCTGGGCCAAATAGTGCCGGCCCAGACCTTTGCTCAAGCTAACCCAAGGCCCCAAACAGTGGCCCAGTGCAGCCCAAGCCTTAGGCCCAGGCGTCCCAGCCCATGCCCTTGACCGAAACCCACATGAATCCGGGTTAGCTACCCGGGTCGTCTCCTACCCGCGGGTCTGCTCACCTAGCAGCGGCGGCGGCGACGGCAGGGGGCGGGGAAGACACGGGCGGCGACGTGCAGGCGTGGAGGAGACGCGACGTAGGCTGTGGCGGCTGTCGGCACAGCTGCGGTTGGTGGCGACGAACGGCTGGAAGGAAGGCGAACCCGGGCATCCCGTCGGGTCTCCAGCCAGGCGCGGCGCGTCGAGCGGCGAGATCAGGCGGCGTTAGCTGCGTCACGTCGACGACGTCGAGAGGAAGGCATCGGGAGAGTGGTGTCTCAAGAGGCGGCGCACTTCACTCCCACGTGAACAGTGCCGGATGGGCGGTGGTGAAGGTGACGATGGTGACGGTGAGGTGGCAGGTCTTGGTTGGTGGTGGTGATGATGTGGAAGGTGGTGATTGGTTGATGGTGTTTGTGTTGTGTGTGTTGTTTTTATTTCTTCCTTTTGCAGGTTTTTTTTCGTGTATGCAGAGGAGGGAACGGTAACTGGCAGTGGGTTTTTAGCTGGTGAAGATGAAAGCAAAACTGGTTTTGCAGGGAAAGAACGAGAAAGAAATAAACTGGATTATGGTGTGTGCAGGGAAAAAGCAGGGAGAAGAGGAGGCGTGAGTGGTGTGTTCACGAGCTGCACAGGCCACTCACAGGTTCACAGTGGGAGGCGGCTGCGTGACTCAATCACGCAGTCGTGTCCTGACCGGACCAGAAAATAACTGTAATACCCCCTTTGTTATTTTCCGGTGTGATTTTACCGAGAATTCCGGGACCCGAAAAATACCAACTTAGGTCCGAAAAATCCACGGAAAAATCCCGAGCACGGGAAAACTCTCGGTTTTGAAAAACGACTCCCGATTTACCTTGAATTAATTACCCAAGATTAATTCAACAGTAAATCACGATAAAAAGACTTTTACAGTCCCGGTAAAAATCAAAAAATTTACCCGGGCTGTTGCAGTCTACCCACCTTAAAAAGAATTTCGTCCCCGAAATTCCGTCTTATCCGTGGGTCCTACCACGATAAGCTTCTGGCACACTCTGCCAGGTGTCCAACCTCAACCCGAGATACTGCTTATACCCTTAAGCGACTTCTCGTCCTCTTATAAATACCGAACCTCATGACTGGCATACTCACACACAGTCATGGACTCTCCACTGAGATCAAGGACTACCTCAGACTCCGAGGACAACAGCTACATTGGCGGCACTGCCTTCCCGACAAGCTCCGATGATGAACCTCCCAAGAAGTGGTTCAAAACCAACATCATCGGTCTGAAGGAGCACATGGTCGTCTCCCCAAAACGGCGAAAGAAACGTGCCAACAAGAAGGCTGAAGATCGTAAGGGCAAGGCAACGGCTGAAAGCAGCACTCCGCAGCAGACACTGACGCAGCTGAACGTCTCTCTGAAGAAGATCAGCTCGGCGGTGTTGCAGATCGAACTGGCGTGCGCGGAGCTCTTCCCTCACATGAAAAATGTACAAAAGCTTGTAAAAGACTTAGAGAAGCATGTAACTCAATAGAGTACTTCTTCTCCGTTGTAAAACAATTATGAAATAAATAAAATAAGTTTCTTTTTAAATCAAAATCTCTTGTGTTACGAAATCTCTTGTTAAACAGAAAAAATAAAACACCTCAAAGCAAAATAAAAATCAACTATAAGAATATAAAATCAAATATAAAGAAATTAAAAAAAAAACAAAACTCGTTTAACAAAATCAAAACATAAAGAAGTTAAAACAAAAATATATTTCATGATCGGTGCTCGTTTCGGACGTGAACATCCACGAACCCAAGAAACGTAACACGCGCAACTAACGGTGTCGTCTGTCTCCCTTGTGGAAAAGACATCCGTTAACTCGCACGGTGACGATCACGAACACGTACTGTGTCCCTCGAAAGAAACGTTACCCACTTGTTCATAAATTCCGCATGAGCCAAAAACGTCTGTCAAGACAACGTACCTCTCCACGATGTCCGAACAGCTGTAAACTTGTCGTGCATGTGCTCTACTCGAGGTATGGTCCCATCCGTCTAGCCTCAACGGTCACGAATGCATGTGATAAAAGATGCAGAAAAATATAGAAAAACCATGAAAAGAAAAGACAAAGTAGCCATAGCGAAAGAAAATCATATGATGGAAAAAGGCTGAAAAACTCTGGCATTGTAACCCGAAAAACGTATAAAGCAACGAGGCAATAAATGAAGGCAATGGCAAGTTTCAAAAAGCAAATCTTGAAAATCGAAAAAAATAATCACGCTTCCCATAAGTGTATAAAAGACGGAGCGGTGAAGTGTAAATTATCAAAAGCATTTTAGGGCAACAAAACGCTAAGGCAACCAAAACCACAACGTTCAGCAAACGAAACACCACACGCTTCCAAAACACGATGCCTGCTCCATCTTCCGTTTTCTTCGTCAAAGGTGCCAACCTAGGCAGAAGGAACCGTCTGGCCTACAGCATGGTCAACGAGTGTGCTGAAGAGCTCCCGAACGAGCTCGGCAGGATGCCGCGTCTGGTCTTCGTCGACGAACTCTACTCGTCGCGGTTCTTCGTCACTCCACTGGAAGAGGTGTTCTTCCTAGAGGACCGTGGCACTCTGAGGACCTCCTACTACGGCTCGGCAAACTCGATCATGTTCTTCATCTCCGAAAGGCTTCAGGAGTTCAACCTAGAGTCCACTTGCCACTTCCTGGAGCAAGGCACCTACCACTAACTCTCGATGACGGCCCAGAGCATGCCCAGAGTCACTCATCTGCCCGTAACTTGGCCCATGGCCCGACTATTGGTTCGGATATACCGAATATCCGGTTGGCATATTGTTGCCTGTGGTTAGGGTATACCAAATACCCAGTGGTTCGGATATACCGAATATCCGGTTGGCATGTTGATGCCTGTGGTTGGGGTATACCGAATACCCAGTGGTTCGGATATACCGAATATCCAGTTTTGGGATGTTGATCCTGGTATAGTATTTTGGGTTGTTGAACCCGGTGTGATTTGGTAATTTGGGACATGGTCCCGGTATGGTAAGATTTGGTTTGGTTCTTTGACCTGGCATCCGGAATTAATTGATAACCTGGTACGACCCTAGCTTGTCCAGTGACGGAGCCCGGAAGATAAAAAATTGGTAATAAAAATTAATGAGTATTCATTTGGTCTTGGCTTTGATATGATTTAGTAGGTTTCCTCTGATGTGTTGTTTGAGTTGGATTCCTCTGTCGTGAAGTATGTGTTAGTTGTTATGGCAGTAACCTTCTGATGTGATTGTTTTTGCTTATTGTTGTGTTTATTTTGAAAGTATTATGGTTGATTATATATCACTGTTTATCTTTCGACGGTGAGCGCTTCGGACTCACCCCTCGCCTGCGGGGTTTCGTCCCGTAGGATGAGTTGTTTGTAGTGCAGGAACGTACCGGGCAAGCTGATGCGTACCCTCGGACAGGACTCGGATCCATTAGTTGCATTGGGCCTTGCATAAGTTGTCATGTGAGTCATAAGTCTTCCGCTGTGCATATTGTTGAGTTTTCTGTTGTGTATATGTTGTAGTTGGGCCATTGGGCCGGATGGTTGTTGTTGATGTCCCGGGGTTCGGGTGACGAGTTCTATGTTGGGCCGAAGGGCCGGTTTTCAGTTTTGTTATTGGGCCGTTGGCCAGTTTATTGTTTTATACACTGTTTGTTGGGCTTTATTGGGATGGGTTGTCACAGTTCCGGCACGTGTTTACTGTGTACGGTAAATACGGGTCGGGGCGTCTCATTTTGGTAGTGGAGCGGGCGTTAGGTCTTGTCGGGCAGTCTATGTGTGTTGTTGTCTTGTTTGCATAGTTCGCTCCACTTGTTAATATTTTACATCATTTAGTTAGTGCATTATGGATCCAGTCGAGGGGCGCTAGCTGTCGCGGAACATACACATATGAGGTAAATGATGCCATAAATATGCGAAAATACAAATATTATTGAAATTGATAATATTGGAAGTACAACAGAAATATTACATTGATATTTTATATTTTATAAAAAGGGAAATAATACATGGATTTTTGATATTTTATAAAAATAAAAATACATTTAGCGATTCGGAACGACGTTGACACGGAAGCTGTTTGGATCGCTGTTGACGTTGACCGTGACTCTGTCGCTCCACGAGAACCACATGCCACCTCTGTCGCGCTGGCCAGGAATCTCGAACCGGTTAGCTTGAGGGAATCGGAGTGGAATCAGACCGTGATCGTCCCGTGGTTGCCACTGTGTCTCCGTCAGAAGAACCATGTTCGGTTTGTACTGGTTCTTCAAGTCCCTTAGAGTTCGCGAGAACTCTTGAGCACGCCTTGCAACTCCTCTGCAGTTCCACACCAGCAGTCGTGCCTTTGGCCAGGTTGGAGGTAGCCTAGTCATTCTGGGCATGCTCTGAGCTGTCATTGAGAGTTGGTAGTAGGCGCCTTGCTCCACAGTCTGGCAAGTGGACTCCAGGTTGAACTCTTGAAGCCTCTCGAAGATGAAGAACATCACGGAGTTTGCCGAGCCGTAGAAGGATGTCCTCAGAGCTCCATGGTCCTCTAGGAAGAACACCTCTTCCATTGGAGTGACGAAGAACCGCGATGAGTAGAGCTCGTCGACGAAGACCAGTCAGGGCATTCTGGCGAGCTCGTTCGGCAGCTCTTCAGCACGTTCGTTGACCATGCTGTAGGCTAGAAGATTCCTCCTGCCAAGATTGGCACCTTCGACGAAGAAGACGGATGAAGGAGTAGGCATTGTGTTGGGACGTGTTTGTGTTTGGTTTTTCAGAGTTTTGTGGTTTTGTTTGCTTGAGTGTTTGTTACTTTTAATGCTTTTAATAATTTACTCATCACCGCTCTCTCTTTTATACTCTTATAGGGAGCGTGATTACCGTTTTTTTATTTTCAAGATTTTGGTTTTTTGAAAATTTACCGTTGCTTTCATTTATTGCTTTGATACTTTACGCGTTTTCTCGGACCCATGCCAGAGTTTTTTAGTCTTTTTCCATCACATGATTTCTTTCGCTCTGGCTACCTTGTCTTTTCTTGTTATGGTCTTTCTATATTTTCTTGCATCTTTTATCACTTGCATCCGTGACCGTTGAGGCCAGATGGATGGGACCACACCTCGAGTAGAGTGCATATGCGACAAGTTTACAGCTGTTCGGACATCATGGAGAGATGCGAGCCTTGACAGACGTTTTGGCTTATGCGAAAAATATGAACAAGTGGGTATCATTTCTTTCGAGGGACACAGGACGTTCCCGTGATCATCGCCTTGCCAGTTAACGGATGTCTTCTTCACGAGGTTAACCGACGTCACCGTTAACTGTACGTGTCACGTTTCTCAGGATTGAGAATGGACACGATCGAACTAGAGCGCCGAGCATGAAAACATATCTTGTTTTAATTTCTTTTTTGTTTTGATTTTGTTAAACGAGTTTTGTTTCGTTTTTAATTTCTTTATGTTGGTTATAATTCGTTTTAATCGGTCCTGTTTGTAACATCATTATGTTCGATTTTATTCATGACGATTTTGTTATGTTTTAAATATTTTGTTTCTTTTTAGTTAAATATGGGCTTTCATATCTTAATAAGAGAATTCATAATCTAAGAGATTTGATTTCAAAAGGAAACTTATTTTATTAATTCATAACAGTTTTACATCGGAGAAGAAGTACTCTACTGAGTTACTTGCTTCTCTAAGTCCTTTACAAGTTGTTGGATGTTCCTCAGGTGAGGGAAGAGCTCCGCGCACGCCAGTTCAATTTGTGCCACCGCCGAGCTAATCTTCCTCAGGGAGACGTTCAGCTGCGTCAACTTCTGCTGCGGTGTGCTGCTTTCAGCTATCGCTTTGCCTTTCTTGTCCTCAGCTTTCTTGCTGGCAAGCTTCTTCCGTCGCTTTGGGGAGACCACCATGTGCTCCTCCAGGCCGATGATGTTGGTCTTGAACCGTTTCTTTGGAGGCTCTTCATCGGAGCTTGTCGAAAAGCTGTGCCACCGATGTAGCTGTTGTTCTCGGAGTCTGAGGTCGTTCGAGAACGAAGTGGAGAGTCCATGGCTGAGAGTGAATGTCTCAGCTGTGAGGTTTGGTATTTATAAGCGGATGAGATGTCGCTTAAGGGTATAAGCGGTGTCTCATGTTGAGTTTGGACACCTGGCAGAGTGTGCCAGAAGCTTATCGTGGTAGGACCCACGGACAAGACGGAATTTCGGGGACGAAATTCTTTTTAAGGGGGGTAGAATGTAATAGCCCGGGTAAAATTTATTATTTTTACCGGGACTGTAAAAGTCTTTTTACCGTGATTTACTGTTGAATTAATCTTGGGTAATTAATTCAAGGTAAATCGGGAGCCGTTTTTCGAAGCCGAGACTTTTCCCGCGCTCGTGATTTTCCCGTGGATTTTTCGAACCTAAGTTGGTATTTTTCGGGTTTCGGAATTTCTCGGAAAATCACATCGGAAAATAACTACGGGGTATCAGTTATTTTCTGGTCCGGATCGGACTCGCCCGTAATGCGGACGATTTGCATTATTGTTCACATGAGTAATAGTAAAAAAAAAAAATAAACAAACAGATTAAAGTCGGCAGAAGAGAGGAGGAGAGCAGAAGAAAACAAAGAAAAGAAAGAAGAGAGGAAAAAAAGAGAGAAAAGAAAAAAAAGAGAGAAAAAGAAAAAGAGAACCGGGAAAGGAAGAAAAAAAAGAAAAAAAAAAAAAAGAGAGGGGGGGAGAGGAGCCAACCACCGCCGGCCGACGCCACCTCGTGTCACTCGTCACCCCCATGCACACCTCCCGCCTTCGCAGAGCCGCCGCCACCGACGAAGCCCCTCTTCCGTGCCGCCCTCGTCCTTCCTCCGTCGCGACGAAGCCGGCGAGTCCACCTGCAGCCGACGAACCCGACGACCCGTTCCCCTTACCCGGCACCTCTGCGCCCCTTCCACGCCGTCGTCAGCCGTCGTCTTGACTCCCCTATCGCCGCCGCATGCTGCTCGCCTCGTCCCCGCCAGAGTCGTCGCTGCCATGCCGTTCGACGCGTCGCCGCCGCGCCTCTGCAAGTGAAGGTGAGCGACCCAGATGTGTGACCCGTTTGCTTGGTGGGCCACCCGGATGCCAGCGGGTTGGGTCTCGCGGGCTGGGCTGTGATTTCGTGGGCTGTGTGTGTGTGTGTGGGCTGGGTGTTGGGCCGAAACTGTGGCTTGGGCATGGGCTTAAATAGTCTACTGTTCAGGCCCAGTCCGATTAAATAAAAAAAACTATATATACTTATGTATTTATTATTCGTTTTCTGATATATAATTTTGAAAAAAATATATAGTTATTTTGAGTAAATTAATTCCAATTTAAATCTGGTATTTTTGTTAAAATATAGATATATTTACTTGGTTAAATAATTAAGTTTTGTTTAGGAAACTATTATTAAATTGGAAAAAAATATATATGTACTATGAAATAATTTCTGTAAATTAATATGTAAATTATTTTTGTCTGTGAAATTGTGATTGTGGTTTATGTAAATAAATATGTATTTTGGAAATTAAAGTTAATTATATTTTGTGTTGGAAAATATTATTACTATATATATTTAGAAAAGATAAATACTATGTAAATATTTTATGAAAATTATAAATAGGTTGTTATTTTCTGGAAAACTTATATAGATTATTATTTTGTAAGATTATAATTATTTTATGAAAATATGTTGAAAGGAATTTTAATTAAAGTATGGTACCGAAATTATATTCGGAAATACGTACGGTAATTATTTTCGGTAAAAGATGGAAATAAAGGATAAGTAATCGGGATGGGTAACTTCGTAGTATTGGCATCATGACATACTCTTATGTGCATTTATGTGGATGTATGGTTTTGTTGTATAGGTTTTTGGATATCGGGCAGTTTCCGAGGAGCCGGCGTCGGACCAGACATTATTTTCCGAAGTTGAGTAATCGGCCAAGGTGAGGATGGATAACCCTTGATATGTGCCCGTAATACTATGTTTGTTTTGTTGCTTGATTGAACTGCTGAGATGATTATTGTTGGTTGATTGACTGCTATGATGTCGTCGTTGTTGTTGATGTTGGACTGTGATATTGGATTTGTGATATTGTGTTGAGAATAAT
>JAKUCV010006965.1:0-14219 GCA_028386065.3 Turnera subulata | reverse complement strand
TCACGGGATGTAAATAAATATTTACTTAACCTCACCTTAGCCGATTACTCAACTCTGAAGACAATGACCGGTACCAAGGCCGGCTCCTCGGGAAACTGCCCGATATCATAACCTATACAACAAAACCACATATATTCACATAAATGCACATAAGAGTATGTCATGATGCCAATACTACGAAATTACCCATCCCGATTACTTATCCTTTATTTCCATCTTTTACCGAAAATAATTACCGTACGTATTTCCGAATATAATTTCGGTACCATACTTTAATTAAAACTCTTTCAAAATATTTTCATTAAATAATTATAATGTACAAAATAAGAATCATCATAATTTTCCAAAAAATAATAACCTATTTATAATTTTCTAGAAAATATTTATACAGTTTTTATCTTTTTCTAAATATATAATAACATTTTCCAACACTAAAATTATAATTACCTTTAATTTCCAAAATACATATTCATATACATATACTACAATCATAATTTTCCAGACGAAATAATATACATTTTAAATTTTCAGAAATTATTTTCAAGGTATATATATTTATTTTCCAAATAATACTAGTTTTTCCTAAAACATTACTTAATTATTTTTCAAAGTAAATATATTTATTTTTTCCTGAAAATTCCAGAATTAAATTAGCCATAATTTTCTCAAAATAAATATATATTTTTTTCCGAAATTAATTACCAGAATATAAATAAATACACATATATATTATTATTTTTTTAAAATAAAAAAAATAAACGGACTGGGCCATGAATAGTGCCGGCCCAGACCAAGGCAGCAGGCCTGCCAAGGTTCGGCCCAGCACCACACAGCCCAACCCATTAACAGACCCAACCCAAGACCATAAACTCAACCCGCGACCTGTATCCACAGACGGATCTTGTCAAATTCGGGTCTTACCTCCGGGTTGCGGCGGCTGGCGACGACGGTAAGGCGCGAGGAAGGACGCGAGCTCAACCACGATGTCGGGACGGCACGAGCGGCGCGGGAGCGGCGGAAAACTAGCACGGCGGCGCTGGAGCAGGTGCAGACGCGGAAGGAAGCCGGATTCACGGGTCTGCCGACGGGTCAAGGGCCACTGACGGCGCGTCTCGCAGCGGCGTCAGGCGGAGGCGGAGGGGCTAGAATCGCGACGGCGAGACGAGGCCAACGGTGGCAGTGGTGCAGCGAACGGCGGCCTGGAACACTACGGAGTGAACAGTGACCGGAAGAGGGAAGGTGGTGACACTGTTCATTCCCATTTTTCCCGATTTTTCTTTCTTTTTCTATTTTTCTTCTTTTTCTTTCTATTTTCTTCTTTTTTTTTCTGTATTTCTGATTTCATTTTTTTCCTGTTCTATCTTTTTCTCTTTTTTTATCTTCCTCCCTCTTTTTTTTTCTGTTTTTCTCTGTTTCTCTTTTTTCTTTTTTTTCTTTTTTTTCCTCTGCTTTTCTTTTTCTCTCTTTTTTTTCCTCTCTTTTTTTTTTCTCTTCTCTTCTTCCTTTCTCTGCTTCCTCACCGGCAGCTTCCTTTTATAAACTGTAAATTAATACTATTACACATGTGATTAACCAATAATACAATTCGTCCATATTACGGGCGAATCCGATCCGGACCAGAAAATAACCTATACCTCCTTAGCTATTTTCCGGTGTGATTTTCCGAGAAATTCCGAAACCCGAAAAATACCAACTTAGTTCCGAAAAATCCACGGGAAAATCGCGAGCGCGGGAAAACCCTCGGTTTCGAAAAACGACTTCCGATTTACCTTGAATTAATTACCCAAGATTAATTCAACAGTAAATCTCGGTAAAAAGACTTTTACAGTCCCGGTAAAAATCAAAAATTTTACCCGGGCTGTTACACCAAACCTATACCACAAGACAATATATGCACATAAATGCACATAATCGGTATACTATGATGCCCAAACTGCGAAATAAACCCATCCCGGTTCTTATCCGTTATTATTATCTTTTACCGAAAATATTTTACCGTACGTATTTCCGAATATAATTTCGGTACCATACTTTAATTAAAACTCATTTCAAAATATTTTCATAAATTAATTATAATTTTCCAAAATTATAATCACCATAATTTTTCCAGAAAAATAATAACCTATTTATAATTTTCTGAAAATATTTATATAGTATTTATCTTTTTCTAAATATACATAATAATGTTTTCTAACACAAAATATAATTACCTTTAGTTTTAAAAGTACATGAAACGCCCCGACCCGTATTTACCGTACACAGTAAACACGTGCCAGAACTGTTCTTATTACAGTAGCAGACAGCACATACATTACAAAATACAATACAAGCAATCTCAAATACATCATCCGTCACCCGATCCCGGGGACCATTATTCAAATCACAACAGCAGTAGCAGAAACATACAATACGTGATATCGCAAAGCAAATCACACATGATACAACAGCAAATAAAATATCAGCAGCGGAAGACTTAGAATGAGATGCAGCGGAGGTATGGATCCGGGGTCTGGTGGAGTAGAAACTGCAGCTGGCCGAACCACGTACCTGTACTACGAGCAACTCATCCTACGGGATGAAACTCCGCAGGCGAGGGGTGAGTCCGAAGTGCTCACTGACGAAAGATAAACAGTAATATGCATGCAAACACAATACTTTCGAAGTACAATTCCAGCAAAAAAAAAAAACTAACTAGAAACAACCAGGAAATAACTGAGCCAAGACCAAAAGAATGCTTACTATTACCAAATTTTATCTTTCGGGGCCCTGTCACTGGACAAGCTAGTGGTCAGACCTGGTTATCAACATATTTCGGGTGCTAGATCAATCCAGGGATCGACATCCCAAAATAGTAACCCAGGGATAGACATCCCAAAAATATAATAACGAGATAGACATCCCAAGCATAGACATGCTTAACATAAGTAACCCAGATCATAGCCACCACAAAACAGTCTCTAACCAACTAGTCATACCACTACTTTCCTAGTGACAAATAAGTCGTCAACACAACTTCCAATTTTCCAATTATCTCATCATATCAATAAATCCACAATCATCAAATCAACAACAACAACAATAATACCACAATTAAACTCAAATGGCTCAGCAGTTCAATTAGGCAAGATAATCACAGAAAACAAACACAGTATCATGTGCAACATACTAAAGGTTATCCATCCTCACCTTAGCCGATTTTCCTATTCTTGGAAGTCCTCAAACTATCCCGGCTCTGGTTCCACGGGATACTGTTCGTTATCGGCTCCTAAATAACAAACAATGGCATATATTCACATAAGATACACATAAATGCAAATGATGCTATACCGTAAAATTAAACCTAAACTGGTTCGTCTACGTCCCGATAAACCCAGTTATCATTATCATTCACCATTTAATTACATAGGCCGGTAATATAATATCTTAATTATACCCGGTTATTATTCTAGTATAGATGTTACTCTTTTCAAAATTATATGTATCCTTTCTCCAAAAATCATTCACGTAATATATATAGACTTCGTTTTATTCCGGAAATATAATCACTACATATATATATACGTTCCGAAAAATATATATATATATATATAACTATGTAATTATATTTATATGTTTATATCGTTTTGTTTAATTAAAAACGAATTGGCCAAATTAAGTGGATCAGACCAAGCCCAGGGTCTCAACTTAAATCTATAGAGGTCCAGGCCCACTTAATCTAATGTTGGCATCATTAACCCATGTCTTCTCCAATTCCTCACGAAGGTCCTGTAACCAAAACCCAAGCACTACTCTATTCGTACTCTCCGACACTAGAAGCTATGAATATAATTAATAACCTTAAAAAAAACGAAGAAAGGGTTGGCGAGATACTAACTCACCCTTGCAGCAAAGCAGTGGTTTTCTTTTGTCTTCAACTTGATGTGGTCGGCGATGGCTCCAAAGAACAGCAGCACGCGTCGCAGGAAAGAAGAAGGAGAAGGGATGGTGGTGGGCTGTTGGCAAAGCGATAATATCTTGGCTTGTGTGTGGTTTCTGTTTTTGTTTCTTGTTTTTACATATATATATAATAATGTAATATGGACAGTGAAAACTGGGCAGAGACTTGGTGAGGAAAATAGAGGCAGGACGAAGGTTAGGTGACTGGGTGTAGTTTCTTTTTGCAGGAGATGAGGAAGATATACTGGATTTTGGGTTTTGCTTTTCAGGTGACGAGCATGCATGGCGAGGGCCTTTTTATAGGCAGGAGAAGATGAAGTGTAAAAAGGAAGAAGAGTCTTCCTTCCCGGGGAAGAAGAAGATTGACGGGTGCAATCTTCCAGGAGAAGGAGAAGATTCACAGGTGGCAGTGTGAACGGAAGAAGATTGGTGCAAACATGATGTGTACACTCAACCGGGTATTGTCCGGACCAGCAAATAACTAAAATTCCCTTATTACTTTATTTTTGGTCCGTTCTTTCGAGGTTAAACCTGTCTTTTCTCGAGATTCCTGGACCCGAAAAATACCAACTCTTGTCCGTAAAATCCGCGGAAAAATCTACAACGTGGGGTAAGGGTCGGTTTCCGAATCCGATGCACAATTTACCTGAAAATAATTACCCAAGATTATTTTTATTTGGTAATGAAACACCCCGACCTAAATTTTACCCGACTAACAGTAATTACCAACAACAGTGCCGACACGTGGCACAAACTGTGTAATACAACAGAAAATCAGCCCATCGGCCCAACAGCAATAGACTGACGCCTGGTGTCGGGTACAATAACAATAATAGCACAGCGGAAGCAATTTTTAATAATCACAGCAAAAGCATGAATTGACTCGATGCAAAACTATGGATCCAGATCCGTCGGAGGAGATGCCGCAGCCTGCCATGACGCATACCTGCATAAAGAACAATAAGCCTGCCGATGGGGCAGGTGAGGGGTGAGATTCTCCATAATCTCACCGACACATAACCTATGATGAATAACATAGCATATACATAACAACAAGAGTACATCATTACGGCATACGAGTAGTGAACATCACACACAACAATACTGCCAAAGAACAATGTAGACTATGCAAATGTCCACCCCATCGACTATACAATGCACTAACCATCTAGTACTGACTGTACCATACTCCAGTGCCCGACCATGACACCTCAACTCGACTACTTATTGGGTATCCAACCCAGTCTCAACAAACTATATAGTACATACTCTAGTTCTGACAGACTATACTCCACAGAGGTTCCTCATTGCATGGTAACATACTGTTAATGTGTTTGCTGATCTTCTAACCCGGTACCAAATCAATCTCAAAATCACGTGAGCCTCACTCACCAGGTAGCCGGCAACCAGCATGGACCATACCCAACCAATATCTCAAACCGGTCCCCGGGTAGAATCACAACACAACACGGTAACAGCAGTCACCACAACAACTTGTAGCCACATCAACAACAATTCTTATTAATCCCGATCTCTGGGTATCGACATACCCTTAGAAATATCAATCAACCAACTGTCGACCACAGCCGACAACCAACATATCTCATTATCCTATCAAGATGACAAGTGATACTCACCCGACAATTATCAAAGAAACCGATAATAAACAAAGGACAACTGGCAACCGATGCCAGCAACAATGGACTACACAAGGCCAACGACAACAACAACACCTGCGAACCGGCAACCTATGCCGATCACGGTCAACCGGCTATACTGACAACCTTCCAAGGTACGATCATGAGACAACATGCATATGAACATAACACATCACAGCCCAACAAAGCAAAAACACATTTTAATCAAAGCTGAGCCAAGGCCAAAAGAATGCTTAATTATTTCTATTACCAATTTTATCTTCCGGGCCTTGTCACTGGACAAGCTAGGGGTCAGACCTGGATATCAACATATTTCGGGTGCCAGACCAAAATCAAGAGAACCCAGGGGTCGACATCCCAAAATAGTAATCCAGGGATAGACATCCCAAATAAATCAACGGGATAGACATCCCAAAATATATCAACGGGATAGACATCCCAAGCATAGACATGCTTCCACAAGAACCCAGGTCAAGGCCACCACAAAATAGTCTCTACCCATCGAGTCGTACCACTACTTCCCAGGTGACATTAAAGTCGTCAACACAATTTCCAATTATCCAATTTCTATTTCAAATATCTATTATCAATTTTCCATGATCAATAGTCCCACAACAATCTCAGCACAACATTCAGAGAATCAATATTACAGTTCAGCAATCTCAGCAGCAATAATCACGGTAGTCAAATATCGAACAGTGTATTTCTCAACAGTTCAATCAAACAACAAAGCACACATAGTATTGCGGCACATATCAAAGGAAATCTACTCTCACAACAAATATCAGCAGATATCACAAAGTTAACAACAATAATAACCATAAGATGCAATGGAACCTATGTAGTTCCAAGACCAACCATCCCGGCTATCACGGGTGGAATGACGTATATGCAACCTCACCTGATAGCGATACTCCTCGGAGGCTGGTATCCGGTTAAGCCTTGATATTCCTATAATATAACAACAATAATCACTTATAATGCACCAATAAAATGATTATGCATGATGCCGGTTAAGAGTTATTAGGCGGCTTATCAGTTCATTTTATTATTTCCATAATTATCTTATCCATTTATGTGGAGGTTACTAACAACCTATTTTCCATCTGATATACCATTCATGTCCAACATAGGTTAAAACCAAAACCGAGCGGCCAAGCCGACATCTCGGCCCTTAGGCTGCTTATGACAAGAAAGCATATGTACGTACTCTTATATGTAGTGTATATTTAGGAAAATATATTTGTAGATAGATCAAGTTACGACCCGTTAATTACTTATAGTCCATATGACGTAAATAATATTATTCCCGATTAAATACTAAATACCTATATGTTTTTTTATATACAATAATTATATAATATCGGAAGCAATAATTATGTTGTAATATTATTTAAATAGTATATCCTATATTAACTCGTTCAATGAAAATTATCTCCATATGAAATTAACGTAGCCAATGTATAGCATAAAATATCTGTGGGAATTTTGTAGTTGTATTGTTTATAATTAGATATCTACATATATAATCATAAGTACATGTATACATAAAACTATAAGTGTTTAAGTAAGGATATAGTCTAACAATATCTAAGCCGGTGAGAATAGTTGCAATACATTATACGATATATTCATATACTTATAATAGGTTAATAATTAAGATAAGGTAATGTCCAATATTATTTTTACCTAAAAGAAATATAAATAACGTCATAAAAGTATAACTATATATATAACCGATACTATTTTAGTTATTAAAAGTAAATGTAATAGAGTAATTATATATGCTTAAGCCTTTTATCTTAATTAGCCCGAGTAAAGCATAAATTCGACAAACCGGAGTGAATAATACCATGGACCTTCTTTTGTAGCCCACTCGGAAAACAAATTAAAAACATAAACAAAAGGCATAAATAAAATCAAAGCATTAATCATAAAATTAATATTAGATAAATTAAATTAAACGTTCACTTATTAACGTCGTTATAAAAGTCCGAGTCCGTTAATGTTCGTGAAATGCCCAAAGGGTCCGATAATTACCCAAAAACTCGATCCCGGGTTCACCGGAAAATACCCGAGACCTCGCCGGAAAATCACCCGAGACATCGGAATCTCGCCGGATTCCGGCAAGTACTGTTCACAGCAGCAGTCCTCGGCTACTGCTCTTCAACCACACCAACACCGTACCACCACATCATCAACCCGGCCACCAGCACCGTGACCATTACCATAGCAATTTTCCGGTGGCCGGAACACCACCAAACCACCACGTCAACCACCCAAAACACTGCAACCCATGTCCACAGCAGCAAAATCAACGGCACCATCATTCACTGTTTCCACAGAATCCATATACCCACAATAAACAATTGAAAACCCGATTAGAAGCAACCAGAATCCAATTGGTCTACTAATCTAACCAACCCGTTACACAAAGGCAGAGGATTTGGGGTTTCTTACCACTGAAACCCGTCGCAGTAGAAGAAGAGTGGGAAGGAGTCAGCGCGAGTTGCAGAGGCGGAGGGAAGATCGGCGTTCTTGAGCTCGTCTTGGTGGTGGCGGTGTCGTTGGCTGCAGCGACAGAAGGGAAGGGTGGGGCGGCGCTGTGAGAGTCGCACGAAGAGGAGAGGAAGGGAGAGGAGCAGAGGCGGTGTCAGGGGCGGCAGAGCAAGGGGCGGCGTCCAGAGGCACGATGTCGCTCCTGTGCTCGGTAAGCTTTGACGGCGACGGTTGTGTAAGGCGGCGTGGAGAGATAGAGGGAAGAGAGGCAGAGACGAGGTAGTTGAGGGCGGCATGAAAGGCGGAGGAACAAGGAGGAGCAGAGGAAGGTTTGTGGAGTCCGGTCTGTGAGGAGAGGGGGTTTAAAATGAGAGGGAAGGAGGAATAAGACAAGGGAAGAAGAAAATATCAAAGAAAAGTGAAGGGGAAGGAAGAAGTGAAGAGTGAAGAAGAAGATGAAAAAGAAAGAAAAGAAAGGAACCGGGGAGAAAAAGAAAAGAGAAAGGAAAAGAAAAGATAGAAAAGAAAGAAAGATAGGTGGAGGGGCCGGCGTGAAGAAATTCGGGGAAAGAAGAAGAAAAAAAAAATAAAAGAAAGGGGAAGGAATAAGAGAGGTGGAAAAATAAAGAAAAAGAAAAAAAGTGGGGTAGGGCGGCGGAATAAAAACCGTGAGAGAGAAGAATTAGCCTGGGAGGGAAAAACGTGTCACGAGCATCGGCCGAATTTGTTTGTCCGTCGATGACCAAAATATCCTCCGTTCCGGCTTTAACCCGTTAGAAGTACAAGGGTATATCCGTCTTTTCGTCAAATTCCGTCCCGTGTCCGAAAATACAACTTGGGCTCGGAAGATCCGACTAATTTTCCTGAGCGTTGCCCAAGTCTCGGAATCGAAAACCGAGGCTCGGTAAGCCGTGTGGAATTCTCGAAAGTTCCGAGTAACTCTCGATTTTGATTTCCGGAGCTCGATAACCACAAGGTACCTTTGGTAGCATCGGTGGCTTTCGGGTTTAGGTTCCGAAGATCGATTATTCTCGGTGAAATTGTCGAAATTAATTCAAAATGGTAGAATGCTCAATTAACCGTGATAAAAATTTATTTACCACAGTAAGAGTTAAAACAACTCGGTAAAATCACGAAAATTTTACCCGGGTCGTTACAGGTAAACTACTGTACAAAGCTTTTACAGTCCCGGTAAAACGTAAATTTTTACCCGGGCCGTTACAGTACATATATATATAAATTCCTCAACCATAATTTTCCAGAAAAATAATACATGTATTAAATTTCCAGAATTTATTTTCATGGCATATATATTTTTTTCAAATAATAATAGTTTTTCCAAACATAACTTAATTATTTATCAAAGTATATATATTTATATTTTTCTCAAAATACCAGAATTAAATTGACCATAATTTTCTCAAAGTAAGTATATAATTTTTTTCCAAAATCATATACCAGATTATTAATAAATAAATATATACATATAAATTGTTTTTTTTTATTAAAACCGGACTGGGCCAAATAGTGCCGGCCCAGACCTTTGCTCAAGCTAACCCAAGGCCCCAAACAGTGGCCCAGTGCAGCCCAAGCCTTAGGCCCAGGCGTCCCAGCCCATGCCCTTGACCGAAACCCACATGAATCCGGGTTAGCTACCCGGGTCGTCTCCTACCCGCGGGTCTGCTCACCTAGCAGCGGCGGCGGCGACGGCAGGAGGCGGGGAAGACACGGGCGGCGACGTGCAGGCGTGGAGGAGACGCGACATAGGCTGTGGCGGCTGTCGGCACAGCTGCGGTTGGTGGCGACGAACGACTGGAAGGAAGGCGAACCCGGGCATCCCGTCGGGTCTCCAGCCAGGCGCGGCGCGTCGGGCGGCGAGATCAGGCGGCATTGGCTGCGTCACGTCGGCGACGTCAAGAGGAAGGCGTCGGGAGAGTGGTGTCTCAAGAGGCGGCGCACTTCACTCCCACGTGAACAGTGCCAGATGGGGGGTGGTGAAGGTGACGATGGTGACGGTGAGGTGGCAGGTCTTGGTTGGTGGTGGTGATGATGTGGAAGGTGGTGATTGGTTGATGGTGTTTGTGTTGTGTGTGTTGTTTTTATTTCTTCCTTTTGCAGGTTTTTTTTCGTGTATGCAGAGGAGGGAAAGGTAACTGGCAGTGGGTTTTTAGCTGGTGAAGATGAAAGCAAAACTGGTTTTGCAGGGAAAGAACGAGAAAGAAATAAACTGGATTATGGTGTGTGTAGGGAAAAAGCAGGGAGAAGAGGAGGCGTGAGTGGTGTGTTCACGAGCTGCACAGGCCACTCACAGGTTCACAGTGGGAGGCGGCTGCGTGACTCAATCACGCAGTCGTGTCCCGACCGGACCAGAAAATAACTGTAATACCCCCTTTGTTATTTTCCGGTGTGATTTTTCCGAGAATTCCGGGACCCGAAAAATACCAACTTAGGTCCGAAAAATCCACGGAAAAATCCCGAGTGCGGGAAAACTCTCGGTTTCGAAAAACGACTCCCGATTTACCTTGAATTAATTACCCAAGATTAATTCAATAGTAAATCACGGTAAAAAGACTTTTACAGTCCCGGTAAAAATCAAAAATTTTACCCGGACAGTTACATTGTGCCAGCCACTTTTTTCCCCTTTAGTTTAAATAATTAAGATAGATACTCTCCAAAAAGTAATAATTAAAGAAGATCCTACATTATCTCGTTTCCTTTATTTTATTATTAGCTCTTAATCTCCCAAAACATAATCTAAATTCAGAACTGGACTGGATGATATAATATATTACCTGTTGGGTCTGAGGATTTCGTTTTTGGACTATGGGATTTCGTTTGATATAAGTTGTCGATCGAAACGTAATTGACCAGAAGATTCTGGGCCATACAATGGGCATTGGCCCAAGCATACTTAAAGCTTTAAATTAATAACAAAGTTATTAGGGCCGAGGCCTTGCTTCTGACTAGTTTGGGGGAAGAAAGATTTGTCAGGGAAAGAAATTCCATTTTTCGGCCCAATATGGAATTTTGACAGCAACGGGAATTGGAACTAGAGGAAACCATGTTTGTGCACCAGATGTCAATTTTTTTGTTTAAGAAAACTCAGGAAGGGAAGGTTCACATCCTTTTATGTTATGTTGGTAATTTGGCTTTTAATTTCTCAAAAGAACATTGAGAGAATCCATGTAACTGGAACAAGAATAAACAAATATAGATAATACAAAACAAAGCAAATAAATTTATAAAATAACATAGTTACTGCTACTTTGATTACCTATCTATTTAACGCCCACCCTCCCCCTTTTCAGATACATATATTTATATATAATCCCTGTTCGTTCCACATAAACATGGGCGAGAGTCCCCTGCAGGTTTGAGGGTTAGGATCAGAAAACAAATTACGAGACTATCTACTTGGCCCCACAAGCTGTCCTGTCACACTCCCTCGGCTCCCCACCTTTTCTTATTGTTTTCTCTGGTTGAGAAGTACGGACAACAATACCATCAGTTTAGATACCTAGGCGAATCTAGATACTTCACTTTATGTTGTAAGCACAAAGAAATCCTGTGATGTGATATGGGTCCCAAATTCCCACGTGGGACGAAGATGCTTATTGGTGGGTAGGGATTTCTGGATGGAGAGGAGATTTCGATCTATCACACCAAAGTAAAAAACCAACCCGGCCATAGGAGATTAGAGGGGATTCTATTGGGTGGACCAACCTCCACCTGGACATTTATATCTGGTCCCCTCATAATAATTTCTGGGTATTGTGGAACTGATGTTATGTGTTTTTCTTACAGGGAAAAAATAGTACCATGCACAGCATGCATTAAAATGTAGAGAAAGATATTACGTAGGTTTGACTGGTACGATTTTTTTCAATACTAAAAGCTGTTTGTTAGTTTTTTTGCAAAGCTTTTCCTGGGTCAATGTCCATTATACATGGGTATGGGATAAAAGAGCTCGTGATGAGCTCAACACAAAGTTTTGCTTCAGTGCCGTGTAATTTTTATTTTTGCTATAAATCATGCTATTATTTTCTTTCCTACGTTTTATCTTCTCAGATTATGATTAATCCTAGTTTTTCGTTCTTGCTGCAGGTTTTTGAAGTCAATCGACAGGTTCAACGATCTCGTTGTATTGGTGTATGTCACTGCTGGCAATATCCTTTTTTTTTTAAAAAAAAACGAGACTTTATTGATCATAAAGTATAGAAAGAGGATCAGGTCAGGCCATCCAAGAGATGACTACAACCCGAAACGTACATCTACATAAAACGTAGCATACAGAAATTAAAGCAACAGTTAAATGTATTGAAGATTACATCTTGGTCCGCACCACGCCTTAACGCTATCCGAATTGATTAGAATGGCTGATAAATCATAGGGGTAGCTCGGTTGAAGCGCTTTGAACCAACTAAGAGACCTAATCCTTAATTAGTGCATGCTAGTTTTATGATTATTCAATTCACTCAATTCAAAATTTCTCCTGTCTTGCGCATTTGTTTTCGTTAGGACCCTAATTATTTCATTTTGTGGGGGATACTTTGTTGAATCAACTCTTGAAGTCATATGGCCATAATTATGTCCCCAATGTTGTTGCCAATAGGATTTATACCTGCCTATGAGAATGAGGGACTTGGTGTGAGTGAAGCTACAGTCTGGCACTGTAACTATAAACTTGGACAATATTACACCTCAATGTGGTTGGTCCAGACTGTAGCATCGATGTACACGGACAGCATTGCACATACATCTTTTCCTTTATTAGTTTATGATATGGTGTATTAATCATATGCATGCTGTGTCTTGAGACTAAATAAAATTAAATATTATTTTTACTTGACATCTTTTGTAAATTTTATTTTGATTATCTTTCATTCACTATTTCTTTTTATGTATTGATCATATGATTATACTTGATTTTGTTAAGATTTTTTTTTCATCTTCTTCCATATATAGATTTTTAATTTTTCTACAATTATTTTCTTTTCTTGTTAAAATTATTAGGAGATGTATGCATTTTTTTAATTCAACCAACAATAAAAATTTTAACAAATGAGCTAATTAAACAATCAAAAATCTGTTTACTCCTCAAAAGCAAAAGGCAAAAAAAAAAAACTCAAAAGTTTGTTGCTCCTCCGTTTTTTAGTTATATCCAAATAATTTATTATTTTGTTTTTTAGTAATATTTGAACCCACCAGTAGAAATTAAATGTATAATTATTAACCATTTGGATTTCAAGAAAAATTTACAATTTCTACACAATCTCTAAAAATTTTTCATTATCCGATAGAGAAGGCCCAAGGCATGTTAGTTGAAAAATTGCATCAATTAGATTAAAAAAAAAGAATTGCTTAAAGAATTTGTACTAGAAATATTTGAGTTTGTTGCCCATGTTATACACAGCTTTGCAAAATGAGTGGGCAAAGCTTGAATCTGTTTTAAATCTTGATTTTCACAGTGCAGTCTTCCCTTTTCTTATATCATTGTGGATGAATACGGCCAATTCTTGTTTCCCCCTGCGAGCATGATTGTCTGTCTACCCATCGTTATACTTTTCACATGCAAATAGGAAACTTTTGTGGTTGTATTTATCTTGAGCTGATTGATTGTGTAAGACTGTGATAGTAAAAATTTCTCTCCGTGCCTTTCAGAGAGAGAGAGAGAGAGAGAGGGACTTGTTTGAACATACCAAAATTAGAATGAGATAAGCCCTACGGTTCTTTAGTTTGTTCCAACATAAACATGAAAGCACCACCCATTGAAATCAACCTTGCATGATTCAGTGGGACGTTTGGGCCGTTGCATTTAAAGGTACTTGATGACTTGTTCCATCTTCTCCGAGTACGGAAATATTTTGAGAAAATTTCTCCGGGAAAGCTTTTTCTTACAGGCCACAAGTCCACCATTTGTAAGCACGACCACAGAAAGCATGACAAACTAGTTTACACCGTCTAAGGGAAGGGAAGGGCATGCATGTCGGTTCCATTTTTGTGTGCAGTCACATCTAAATAATTACGTTCTTTCACTCTAACTCCCTATTCATGTGAGCCATTATTTCTACAGTCTATTCTCCCCTGTACGTACAATACCAACAACAATGATCCAATTCCTTCCTT
>JAKUCV010006964.1:70339-94604 GCA_028386065.3 Turnera subulata | reverse complement strand
AACGGTAGATAGTGAACTCTTCAAGTGTATCTTGAAGGACTGGATTAGCCACAAATTAGTTGTGTGTGAACCAGTATAAAAATCTCTTGTGTCCTTCTATTTTTCAATTCCGCACTTCATTTCCTGCAAAGTTTTTAATTTTCGGTCATAAGCTATTCACCCCCCCTCTAGCTTAAGTCTATTGTTCCTAACATTCCCAAACACCCATCATACTTTGAAGAACTTTCTTAGCGACTGTAGGGGCTATGATTGATTGCTCAAAAGGGAAGCTGACCCTCAAGGTTGGCAATGATTTAGTAGAGTTCAACATTCCAGAGGCTGTTAAGAACGAACTGAGTGCAAAGATATGCTATCGAGTTGATGCGATAACGAACATGGTAGCAAAGGAGATTGACCAAGAAGGTCCACTTTGTGACCCGATCGATGCACTATTGACTTCCCTTATTGATGGTGCACAACAAGAGGAACAAAAAGCTCCAGAATACACTTGCTTAATCGAAGGGGACATACCAGAAACTATCCAGCAAGTTTATAAGCTCGAGATTCTATCACAAAGTGACTCTCTTAATGACCATGATCTGAAACAAAGATTCCAACTAGTGGTCCAAGTCCTTCCTCATGGGATAGTAGAGTCAATTGATGGCGAGCTTGCACCATTTAGGGTCAGTGTAGAACTATTTAAGCCGCATGACCCAGGGGATACAGTAGACAACAGAGTGACAATGTTTCTCCGAGACCCTCCTATTACTTAAACAGAAGGGAGTCCAACTAAGACGACGTTAAAGAAGCGCTGCTCAAGAGGCAACCTGAGATTTCTGGAGGTAATATTTCAATTTTTGCAATTTTTTTTTATTTTTCTTTTGTTTTTGATTTTATTTTGCAGAAAAAAAAACATAGAAAAAAAAGAGAAAGAGGAAGGATATGACACAAGGGCATTGGAAAAATCAAGACATGAGCACTCCACCAGCGGAAATTTCAGAGAAGCATTTTTTTTCCTTCATATTTTATTCTCTGTTAATCACTCTGTTCGCAAGTTTCTTTCCACGCTTTTGCTTACGGACAACACCGGTAATGCAACAGTAAGGAAGCGGTAAGGAATGCCTTTTCCTTACGGATTCTTTACGATTTCCTTGCAGATTAGACCTTAAGAAACACCCAAGAAATTTGTAGTGAGAACAGCCTCAGTATTACACATATTTATAGAGGATTTTTTATGTTTACCGCTTACTACTAAAACCAACCTCACATGGGTAGATTAATATGAACCAATTGATGTCCCGTGATGTTGAGTTGGCCTACGATATTGGAGCATTAAAAAGGAATAACATGAGGTAAACTTTGAAATTTGATTGCGAATAGTGTCACGACCCGAAGCCCAATTAGAAACCCTATGCACCTTGAGCTTCTTGGGTCGTGATAATAGGCCTCAATATTAGTTGCGCCTGAGAGAGAGCGCTTCGGCTTTGGACTGAAGTTAAAGAGTGCATACCAATGGTTACGGTACCAAAAAGGCCCAAAATAAAGGGAGTCGGTCATAGTAGTACTCCTCTAATAAAAATTGTATTACTATTATGACTACAAATTAGGGTTTCCCTGGTTATTCTATTCTTCTTATTCTTCGTTTTCTTTCTCCACTGCACTTCTCTGCAGAAAGAAAGCTAGTTATTGAAAGCAATGGCTCATGATGAATGTCCCACGAAAAGGAAAAGAACTCCACCAGTTCTAGTGTCAGCTTCCATCAACGATCTCGACGAACAGCTACTGTCCGAAATTTTGCAATTTTTTTTATTTTTCTTTTGTTTTTGATTTTATTTTGCAGAAAAAAAAACACAGAAAAAAAAGAGAAAGAGGAAGGATATGACACAAGGGCATTGGAAAAATCAAGACATGAGCACTCCACCAGCGGAAATTTCAGAGAAGCATTTTTTTTCCTTCATATTTTATTCTCTGTTAATCACTCTGTTCGCAAGTTTCTTTCCACGCTTTTGCTTACGGACAACACCGGTAATGCAACAGTAAGGAAGCGGTAAGGAATGCCTTTTCCTTACGGATTCTTTACGATTTCCTTGCAGATTAGACCTTAAGAAACACCCAAGAAATTTGTAGTGAGAACAGCCTCAGTATTACACATATTTATAGAGGATTTTTTATGTTTACCGCTTACTACTAAAACCAACCTCACATGGGTAGATTAATATGAACCAATTGATGTCCCGTGATGTTGAGTTGGCCTACGATATTGGAGCATTAAAAAGGAATAACATGAGGTAAACTTTGAAATTTGATTGCGAATAGTGTCACGACCCGAAGCCCAATTAGAAACCCTATGCACCTTGAGCTTCTTGGGTCGTGATAATAGGCCTCAATATTAGTTGCGCCTGAGAGAGAGCGCTTCGGCTTTGGACTGAAGTTAAAGAGTGCATACCAATGGTTACGGTACCAAAAAGGCCCAAAATAAAGGGAGTCGGTCATAGTAGTACTCCTCTAATAAAAATTGTATTACTATTATGACTACAAATTAGGGTTTCCCTGGTTATTCTATTCTTCTTATTCTTCGTTTTCTTTCTCCACTGCACTTCTCTGCAGAAAGAAAGCTAGTTATTGAAAGCAATGGCTCATGATGAATGTCCCACGAAAAGGAAAAGAACTCCACCAGTTCTAGTGTCAGCTTCCATCAACGATCTCGACGAACAGCTACTGTCCGAAATTTTGCAATTTTTTTTATTTTTCTTTTGTTTTTGATTTTATTTTGCAGAAAAAAAAACACAGAAAAAAAAGAGAAAGAGGAAGGATATGACACAAGGGCATTGGAAAAATCAAGACATGAGCACTCCACCAGCGGAAATTTCAGAGAAGCATTTTTTTTCCTTCATATTTTATTCTCTGTTAATCACTCTGTTCGCAAGTTTCTTTCCACGCTTTTGCTTACGGACAACACCGGTAATGCAACAGTAAGGAAGCGGTAAGGAATGCCTTTTCCTTACGGATTCTTTACGATTTCCTTGCAGATTAGACCTTAAGAAACACCCAAGAAATTTGTAGTGAGAACAGCCTCAGTATTACACATATTTATAGAGGATTTTTTATGTTTACCGCTTACTACTAAAACCAACCTCACATGGGTAGATTAATATGAACCAATTGATGTCCCGTGATGTTGAGTTGGCCTACGATATTGGAGCATTAAAAAGGAATAACATGAGGTAAACTTTGAAATTTGATTGCGAATAGTGTCACGACCCGAAGCCCAATTAGAAACCCTATGCACCTTGAGCTTCTTGGGTCGTGATAATAGGCCTCAATATTAGTTGCGCCTGAGAGAGAGCGCTTCGGCTTTGGACTGAAGTTAAAGAGTGCATACCAATGGTTACGGTACCAAAAAGGCCCAAAATAAAGGGAGTCGGTCATAGTAGTACTCCTCTAATAAAAATTGTATTACTATTATGACTACAAATTAGGGTTTCCCTGGTTATTCTATTCTTCTTATTCTTCGTTTTCTTTCTCCACTGCACTTCTCTGCAGAAAGAAAGCTAGTTATTGAAAGCAATGGCTCATGATGAATGTCCCACGAAAAGGAAAAGAACTCCACCAGTTCTAGTGTCAGCTTCCATCAACGATCTCGACGAACAGCTACTGTCCGAAATTTTGCAATTTTTTTTATTTTTCTTTTGTTTTTGATTTTATTTTGCAGAAAAAAAAACACAGAAAAAAAAGAGAAAGAGGAAGGATATGACACAAGGGCATTGGAAAAATCAAGACATGAGCACTCCACCAGCGGAAATTTCAGAGAAGCATTTTTTTTCCTTCATATTTTATTCTCTGTTAATCACTCTGTTCGCAAGTTTCTTTCCACGCTTTTGCTTACGGACAACACCGGTAATGCAACAGTAAGGAAGCGGTAAGGAATGCCTTTTCCTTACGGATTCTTTACGATTTCCTTGCAGATTAGACCTTAAGAAACACCCAAGAAATTTGTAGTGAGAACAGCCTCAGTATTACACATATTTATAGAGGATTTTTTATGTTTACCGCTTACTACTAAAACCAACCTCACATGGGTAGATTAATATGAACCAATTGATGTCCCGTGATGTTGAGTTGGCCTACGATATTGGAGCATTAAAAAGGAATAACATGAGGTAAACTTTGAAATTTGATTGCGAATAGTGTCACGACCCGAAGCCCAATTAGAAACCCTATGCACCTTGAGCTTCTTGGGTCGTGATAATAGGCCTCAATATTAGTTGCGCCTGAGAGAGAGCGCTTCGGCTTTGGACTGAAGTTAAAGAGTGCATACCAATGGTTACGGTACCAAAAAGGCCCAAAATAAAGGGAGTCGGTCATAGTAGTACTCCTCTAATAAAAATTGTATTACTATTATGACTACAAATTAGGGTTTCCCTGGTTATTCTATTCTTCTTATTCTTCGTTTTCTTTCTCCACTGCACTTCTCTGCAGAAAGAAAGCTAGTTATTGAAAGCAATGGCTCATGATGAATGTCCCACGAAAAGGAAAAGAACTCCACCAGTTCTAGTGTCAGCTTCCATCAACGATCTCGACGAACAGCTACTGTCCGAAATTTTGCAATTTTTTTTATTTTTCTTTTGTTTTTGATTTTATTTTGCAGAAAAAAAAACACAGAAAAAAAAGAGAAAGAGGAAGGATATGACACANCTTATTATTACAACCCATCCGTAATAATAACCGACTAGGGACATTTAAGAATATACATATCAAATATATATATATACTAGGGTTATAAGTATGTGCAAGCGTTTATCTCATAAACGATACTTATTGGAATAACCTTAAAGTGTATGTACATGACTATAAATAAACATCCATGATTGGCTTTTGTGCATATTACTAACACTTATGTACCCGAACTTTTGTGAGTTTGCGTCAATTGTATACCTCGGGCAGCACTTTGATGACGTGGGGTGCTGCCCGTTAATGGTAGGTTGTAATTTAGTCCCCGAGTTTCTAAATTAATCATATAAGTCTTATATTAGTATACAATTTAGTCCATATATTTTTTATTATTTAGAATTAGTCCTTAGTATTATATGTTAGTATTATTTAAATAATATTTGATTTCTAAATTATTTTTAGTGCATAATAATATTTTTATAATAAGTTTTGTAACACACAACTGGTTATATATATAAATTAATGTTTATATATTACATAGTCATATGAATCATTCAATTATATTACTTAATTTTAATTATTTATGAATGATTCAATACATAAAGAATATATTTTACATTATTAATTTTAACAATATAAGAATTTAAAATTCAAAAAATAATACAAAAGCGGTCCCACTTGCCATGTATCAAATAATAAGAAGTTTGAAAATCGAATTCATAGCCCAACCACCACTTGCAAAATTAGAAAATTACAAAGTTAGGAAATATTTTAAGGTGAATAAAAATAATAAATGTCTACTATTAAATTTTATACGAATATTATTAAATTTAATGTAACTAACTACATACAGTAAATTATCATCATCATCATTATTATTATTGTTATTATTGTTGTTGTTTATAAGAGTACTGATTTTTTATTTCCTTTTGTGATTAATTATAATTTAGTAATTAATTAAAATTAATCATATAAGATAGAATTATAACATTAAATATTGTACAAGTAATAATTATGTATAACACTAAAAATTTAAACTAAAGTATTATCGTTCTTAAAAAAAGGATTTGATTGAATATAATAAAAATTTGAGGACTTAATTGTATAATTTTAATGGACCTACATGATTAACCACGTCATCAAAATGCTGTCCGGGGTACACGATTGACCAAATTTCAAAAGTACAGGTATATAATTGACGTAGAATAAAGTAGGGATATACAAATGACGAATTTGAAAGAGTTCGGATACCAACTATACCATTAACCCGTTAAATCTACATCCAAGTTATTGATTGCAGTGGAGACTTATTGTAGTGAGGTGAACAAGTGGGATGAGGTGGTTCTAGTGCCTCCACCTGAGTTTCGTTTTGGTTATTCTTATGGTCGATCAGGTTGTTCTTATTCTTCTCCCGTCTTCTCTTGGAATGATTTCATGCATTGGCTTACAGAAAACTGTAAAATAGTTGTTTACAGTCCTTATAAACCTGGCCATTTCTCTATGATTGATAACCCAGCTTCAGGAAATGGCTGCCTTGGTGCATCTCAAGGGTCATTGATGTTCTTTCTGTTGGTCGAAATGGGGGATGCAAGCGCTGCAAAGATTTGGGAGCTTACAGACTATAACACACCACAATGGATCATCAAGCATAGTGTTCCTCTAAAACAACTCTTTAAAGGCTTAAAAACTCCTTTGGCTTTTGATTCTGAGGACCCCTCACAACTGATTAAAGATTTAAAGCTACTTTCCGTAGATCCGAATGAAAATCATATAGTGTACTTGGCAAATTATGGGAAGATTTACTTGTGCAATCTGAAGAGGAAAGAGATGGAGGTTGCCAACAGTTCTCAATTAGATGGGATCGATTCTGATCGCTTTGGTAATGGTGCGGTCCATCTTATGTTTCCAAGTTGGCCTACAACAATCCCAGCTGTTTGTCCAAGCACCGTTCTCTAGTTTAATTGAAGACATCGGTTAATTAGCTTCAACAAGATTATGTATATAATGCAATAAATAATCGTTTGCATCAAAAAAAAAAAAAAATTAGCTTCAACAAGATTTGAAGACAATATTACTCCCTCGTGTCTATGTTTTATATTAGATTTTTCCTCCTTGTTTATCCACGTAGTACTACTCTAGTTCTATTCGATCACTAAGCTGGTGAATTCTGTTTCTTACTAAAACAATGATCAGAAACCTTTTTTTTCTTCTTCTATTTTTTTTTTTCTCAGAGATTTACTTCGGATGAGGTAAGCATGAATTTAAATGGTTCTGTCACATATTTGGTGTTTATGAAGTTTGATAAGAGATTTTTTTTTTATTGTTTCTTACTTATTTTATTTGTTATTAGTTTTGAAATTCCATATTCTTGTTGTGGATGTTTATGTTGTTACTGGTGTGCTTTTTTCTTAATTTATGATTACAACAGTGGGACTATGATATGTGTCAGATTAGACCCTAATTGAAGATTTTTTTTTCATTCTGTATTTTCTTTTTTTTTTGCTAAATAAATTCGTTGTGTTTATTAAAAGAAATGGAAACTGGTCCAGCCTGCCAATGTTGCTGGATTAGATGTGACCACATTTGGTTATCATGGGATCCAATTTGGCCTACAATCCCAGCACTCTACCAAGCACCCTTCCCTAATCCACTTTTGGAGACAACTGCCCCATGTTGATGCTATTTAGATTGTTGATTTTTCCTCCCTGTTGCTTAAAGTAATTTCCTAGTTCGTCAGGTTAGTGATAACTCTATGTCTCAGAAAAACAATAGGCAATTTTTTCTTTTCTTTTTTCTACTAGAGTTGGTGTTTATGAAGTATGAGCTATGATCAGCCTTATTATTATACATTTATATTGAGAATTTTTACGAGGGTTAAAAGTTTTTTTTTTGTCCCTCTGCTTTTATTAATTTTACAGTTGTTATCTTTCTGATGTTGTCTATAAAATCATGAGAAACCTGGTACTAATTGTACAACATCAGTGAAAAGTATATATAAACGGCGGATATCAATCGTAAAATCGATAAAATGGAAGGATGAAAGAAAATTAAACCTAATGTGTCTTATAGATGGTACAATTAAGTCCTGTGGCTTTTAGTATCAAAAAGTCCTTTGGCAGCAATGTGGTCCAAAACTAAATCACGAACATCAAGCATCTTGTGCTATGGATATCATCCTTGTCCACGCCACATCATGGATCAAAGCACTCCAACACGATTTTCCTTATAGTGCTTCCTTTGTCATATCAAATTCTGAATCAATAAGAAGTTGGAAGGGTCCTAAGAGATGTTTCAGCAAACTTCAAGTGGTTTGAGGCCTCCTATCAACACAGCTCATGCGTCTCCTCTTCAACAAGTTGACTCTTCCATGTAACCGTACCAAGTATCTAGAAGAACTGGTTGAAAGTATACAAAAGAGACTGACAAAGTCCATGGATATCCTGGACTTTGTTCTCCAAAGGTTGGGGATATCACATCAGTTCGAGGAAGCAATTGATGCACAACTTCAGTGATTATCTGACTGGAATGCAGTAAATTCATGACAAGTGATGGAAAAATGAGGCAACAAGCTTTGACGCACTTGGCTCTTACCACACAAGACCAGTACTGGTACCAGGATGAGACCCTGAAAATCTGCAGGGGATCCAAGCGCTGTTTTAATCCTCTTGTGCCACAGTATAGATCTTTAGCTGTAATGTCTTTGCTTTTTAGCTCATGCGTGTTTTCATACTTTCTGTAACAGGGCATTCTTGTGATTACATCATGCATGCTCTGCATGGTCTATCTACTGTATATGTTTTGTTTCTTAATAAATAAAGTAACATCGTTAGCATCAAATAAAAACATAAACCAAGTGGGAAGCTGCTCGCCTTAGGTTTAGGAGCTACTCTTGAGAGCTACGTGCAGTACTAACAATGAACATGCATGACGATGCTTTGACATTAGCTAGAGACATCTCGAATCTTAATTTTGGAAAAACTCTAGGAAGCCAACCTTCTATGATTGCGTTCATGCCTCGATTCGGAATAATCTGAACCTACCTGTGTATGTCTCTTAAAAGTGGATAGGCTTAGGTTACCCGTGCATAAGAATATAGGCCCAACATGATACAAGTTGTGCCTCAAGGGAGAGAGCTTTAGCTTTGGGCTGAACTTGAAGACTACTGCCAGTCTTGTGCGCTCCTAATATCATTGGTTACGGTACAAAACTGGCCCAAAACAATGTTGTGTCGGTCATAGTACTCTCATATATAGGAATTGTAGTATGACTGCAAATCAGGGTTTCCCTGGTTATCCTCTTCATCTCTTATCCTTCGTTGTCTTTCTCCAAGCTAGTACTGAAAGCAATGGCTCATGATGAATCTGTCCTTACGAGGACAGTAACTCCGCCAGTTGTAGTCTCAGCTTCCATCAACGATCTCGACGAACAGCTATTGTCCCAAATCTTGAAGCGTCTACCCAACGCAAAACAAGTCACGGGATGCAAATTAGTCTCCAAGAATTGGCGCTCTCTAATCTCCACTCCTTTCTTTGTTTCTCGCTTTGTTGATCACTATTATAAGCATCATCCAAACGAGCCCACACATTTTGCGTTCATTACTAATAGTTTTCAATGGTTTACCAAACTATTTGTCCATGACCATATCTACAAATCCTCCAATTCTTTAATGAAATTTCCATCTTCAAGTTACCTACACATGCTACACTACAATAGTATCGTAATCGTCACATCCTGCAATGACTAACTTCTGTGCACCTCCACAAGCGAATTTGATAGCAAGTTTTATTATCTATTCAATCCCTTAACCAAGAAATTGATGCCTCTACCGCCCTGTACAAGAGCAAAGTCCAAGCCCCTGATAGTTGGTCTTGTGTGTGATAATCATAATCGAGGAAGCTTTAGAGTAGTGAGAATCCGTCAATTTGAATTCTCATCCAAGATACTTCTAGCAGTGGAA
Source organism: Turnera subulata (assembly GCA_028386065.3). Lineage (NCBI taxonomy): Eukaryota > Viridiplantae > Streptophyta > Magnoliopsida > Malpighiales > Passifloraceae > Turnera > Turnera subulata. The sequence continues at coordinate 84,997 of JAKUCV010006964.1, read as the reverse complement.
ACTTATTGTAGTGAGGTGAACAAGTGGGATGATGTGGTTCTAGCGCATCCCCCTCAGTTTCGTTTTGCATATTCTTCTGGTGTCTTTACTTGGAATGGCTTCATGCATTGGCTTTCAGACGACGACAAAACAGTTGTTTACAATCCTTATAAACCTGGTCACTTCTCTTTGATTGATAACCCAGTTCCCGGAAAAGCCTGCCTTGGTGCATCTCAAGGATCATTGATGTTTTTTCAGTTGGTCAATATGGGGGTTGCAAGTGCTGCCAAGATTTGGGAGCTTACAGACTACAACACACCACAATGGATCATCAAGCATAGTGTTCCTTTGAAACAATTATGTAAGGGCCATAAAGGCCCTTTGGCTTTTGATTCCAGGGTTCCGTCCCGCCTGATCGGTGCTCTGAAACTGCTCTTTGTCGATCCGAATGAAAACCATATAGTGTACTTGGCAAATAATGGGAACATTTACCGGTGCAATCTTAGGAGGAAAGAGCTGGAGCTTGTCAAAAGTGTTGAGTTGGATGGGATCAGATCTGATTGTTTTGGCGATGGTGCAGTCCATCTTATATTTCCATGTTGGCCGACCACAATCTCAGCTGTTCGTCCAAATTAATGCCCTTCTCTAGTTCACTTGAGGACAACATTGCTAAAATAATGATCAGAAATCTCTTTTTTCTTATTCCCATTTTTCCATTGTGCCTAATTGCAGAAATTTGTGCGATTTTATGATCCTTAGCGTATGATTGTATTGGAACTTGTTTTGGCAGGCAAAATTATCATGGATGATCAATCTACGATATTGTACGAATTACATCGATTTTTCACTTCCTTGAAAATTTGTTTTTGTATTTTTACGCCTAATTGTAAGTTCGTAATTGTAGTAAATTTTTCGATGGACTAGCACAAATATGCGTTTGACGTGAAGTTTACCTTACTCCAGTCCTTGCATGATTTGGAAATTGGTCCAAAACAAATACTATGGACTACATTACAGGAGGACAAAATTTGTGAGGACGTACTAGAGGACAGATCTGCTCCAGCATCTGTGGCTTACCAAGTCATGTGGCTTTTGGCAGCAAATATGATCCGGAAAGTAAATCATGAACATCAAGCACCTTGTCACGAGTCATGTTTCATGCATAGACCAAGTGTGAAACTAATTGTCTGAGGTTAAGGAGCTACTCTATGTCAAGGTATGTCAAATTCTATTTGAACATGCGCTTTAGCCAGTTTATGGTTATGGATACCATAGCTTGGGAGTTGTTGGGGAGTATCTGTGTAATACGTATGCCCCTTTTTGTGGCACCAAAACAGGAGAGAAGTATATTGTTTTGATAATGGAGGAATACTGCAACGAGGAGTCTTGGGTTCGCTTTACTCCTTATACTCCTTTTGGTGCAAACTGTGTACGAGACTCCATACCAAAATCTATTGTAGATGGTGGATACATGACGCTTCAATTTTATAAAGGACATGTTGATGTGCTAACTTGGAAAAATAGTTTCAAAGAAAGTGATGAAGCTGAAAAATATTCTGGGAACATCAAACCATACAGGGTAGAAGGCGCGGCCATATCGTACACTGAAGCTCTAACCTCTCTCTATGCTGCTACCGAGATGGATCAATTTCTCAACATTTAGAATTGACATATGGTAATTTCATCATGTGGTCATTCCAAGCAGTGGATTAATTCCAACTTATTGTCCTAGATCTTTGTAGCTACAGGTCCTAGTCGTGATCCAAAGTACCATTGTTGTTATTAAACTAAGAGAAAAGCACAATCATAACAACAGAAACATCCACAACAACCATTAGAATATAGAATTCCAAAACTAACAGAAAACAAAATAAGTAAGAAACATAAAAAAAAATCCTCAATGTAAACATATAATGAGGCTGATATCAAACTTCATAAACACTAAATATGCGACAACCCTTTAGGTTCATGCTTACCTCATCCGAAGTAAGAAACAGAATTCACCAGTAATCGAATAGAACCAGAGTATTACTACGTAGATAAACAAGAAGGAAAAATCAAATATAGAGCATAGACACTGAGGGAGTAATATTGTCTTCAAATTTATTGAAGCTAGGTGTTTGGACAAACAGCTGGGATTGTTGTAGGCCAACTTGGAAACATAAGATGGACCGCACCATTACCATAGCGATCAGACCCGATTCCATCTAATGCAGAACTGTTGGCAACCTCAAGCTCTTTCCTCTTCAGATCGCACAAGTAAAGCTTCCCAAAATTTGCCAAGTACACTATATGGTTTTCATTCGGATCTACGGAAAGTAATTTTAAATCTTTGGTCAGTTCAGAGGGGTCCTCAGAATCAAAAACCAAAGGGTCTTTAAGGCTTTTACAGAGTTGTTTCAGAGGAACACTATGCTTGATGATCCATTGTGTTGTGTTATAGTCTGTAAGCTCCCAAATCTGTGCAGCACTTGCATCCCCCATATCAACCAACAGAAAAAACACCAATGACCCTTGAGATGCACCAAGGCAGCCATTTCCTGAAGCTGGGTTATCAATCATAGAGAACAGGCCAGGTTTATATGGATTGTAAACAACTGTTTTATTGTCCTTGGAAAGCCAATGCATGAAGCCATTCCACGAAAAGGCAGAAGTAGAATAAGTAAACCCTAACTTACAAGAAGAATAACCAAAACGAAATTGATCAGGTCGAGGCTCTAGAACCACCTCATCCCACTTGTTCACCTCCCTGCAATAAGTCTCCACTGCAATCAATAACTTGGATGTAGATTCAACTTCACGGATTCTCACTACTCTAAAGGATTGTTTCTGATTATGACACACAAGACCAACTATTAGCGGCGAGGGATCTTCAGTTGTAAAGGGCGGCAGAGGCATCGCTTTCTTTGTCTGGGGATTGAATATGTAATAGAGCTTGCTATGCAATTGGGAGGAACACAGAAGTAAATCATTGCAGGAGGTGATGATTTTACTAAGACAGTATTTTAGTCCAGGATGATACGTAGAAGGTAGATAACTAGCGAGTTTCATTAAGGATTCGGACGATTTGTAGGCATGGTCATGGACAAATAGTTTGGCACAATCATCACCGAAACTAGTAGTAATAAACGCATAAGGTGTGGGTTCATCGGGATGACGCTTATGATAGTGATCAACAAAACGAGAAACAAAGAAAGGAGTGGAGATTAGAGAGCACCAATTCTTGGAGACTAATTTGCATGCAGTGGTTTGTTTTGCGCTGGGTAGTCTCTTCAAAATTTCGGACAGTAGCTCTTCGTCGAGATCGTTGATGGAAGCTGACACCAGAACTGGTGGAGTTCTTGTCCTCTTCGGGGGACATTCATCATGAGCCATTGCTTTTCAGTAACTTTCTTACGAAGAATAATAAGAAGAGGAGGAAGCCCTAATTTGCAGTCATAATTACAGTTCCTATTATAGGAGAACTATGACCGACTCTACTTTTTGGGGCTTTTTTAGTACCGTAACCGTTGGTATGTACTCTGTAACTTCAGTCCAAAGCCGAAGCTCTCTCACTCAGGCGCAACTAATACCTTACTGGGCCTATTGTCACGATCCAAGAAACCCAAGGCGCACACGGTTTCTAATTGGCCTTTTTGCAATCAAAATTGAAAGTTTACCTCATGCTATTCCTTTTTAATGCACCGGTATGGTAGGCCAACCCACCGTGACGGGACAGTTCATATTAACGTATTGGCATCCTAGAATGCTACGTTCTCGAACTCATCCAGTTGTGCTCTTAAGTCTCAGGGTTGCTCCGAAACCTTAGGTAATCACTTTCCTAGTTGGTCTATGTATGAAATATGACATTGGGACAAGGTGCTTGATGATGTTCCTGATTTAGTTTTGGATCTGCCAAATCCACAAGAATTGGAGCATCTAACCTGTTCACTTTTGCAAGTTTTTTTGGTAATGTAGTCCCTAGTATTCATAAACTCGCTGGAGTCTGATCAATCCCGCCTACTGTTTGTCGTAGATAGAACTGTTATATACTTGGTGTTCATTAATAAAAATACTGTTGACTATATCTAAACCTATCATTGTCGTTAATATTGACTAAGAAAGGAGCCCATATCATAACACCAAAACCATCGAAATTAAAAGACCAGTCTTGAATATGGAATTCTCAAACGGAACAGCAAAGAAGATAACTGTAACTGTAAGACATAAAAATTCTCAATATAAGTATGTAATACTGAGTGTGATCTCATACTTCATAAACAACAATTCTGATAGAAAAACATAAGAAAAAAAAAATTTTGCTCATTGTTTTGCTGAGACGACATAGAGTTATCACCACTTCAGCCATCAAACTGACGAACTAGGAATTACTTCAAGCAACAAGGAGGAAAAATAAACTGTTTAAAGAACATAAAGATGAGGCAGGTGTCTCCACAGTGGATTAGGGAAGAGTGTCTTGATAGATTGCGAGAAAGTAGCAATCCTTTTGCAAAACACACTGTCGTCCTCTTGTGGATATTAGAAAGCCCTAATATATATTGTGAGTCACTCAAAGGCCCATTGGTTCTCTCTGCGAACCTCTTCCTCTTCCTCGGGCGTGTAGTCATTCTTGATATGAAAAGTTCTGCGAATTTCCTCCGTAGTCCTCCCCTTCATCATGTCCGCCACCGTCTGGCACAAAAAGTCCAGCAAATTCTTGATGTCCAGATAATTCGAGGCCTATGCATAAATTAAAACAATAGTATTGCAAATTATAGTAATTATTTATTTGGTTAATTTACAGTAATAGTACGTAAAAATAATTCTTTGCATGTAGGGTAGGGTCAAGTAATTTACCAGTAGAACATCAAAGAGGGTGTTTTGATCGACTCTGGTGAATTCGGTGTCCCAGTCCTTGAGTTCTGTTTCCTTGTTCTCGGAGGAGGTGGAGGTGTGCTTCTTGCAATACTCGATGACCTTGCTCAGGGTATGGCCGGTGACGTTTGGGAGAGGGATCCTCTGGTTGGCGCATCCGTCTTCGATCATGTGCTTGATGGTCTGGGATTGGAGCGCCACCGCCTCCTCCACCACAAACTCCTCTCCATCTGAGCTTAAGAGGGTGATCATCTTCTCGCTTGAGGTAGACAGGCTTGCGTTTTAATTAATTATGTCGTCGATAAGCAGTAAAGGTTAGTCTTATGTATGTTGTTGTAGCCTTGAAGGGATGTATACTCTTTAGTATATGTAAAAAGAAAAAAATTATGCCTAGAAGCAGCTAACCCTGAACGCATATTTATATCAAAGTAGTATTCCTAGCTATCACCACCGCCTGACTGTGTATACCGAGTCCCGGTTGGATTCGGAATAGAAAGGCTCGCCGACTTTGATTTGTTCGTTTCCATCAAAATTATTAACCTATTATTAAGCATATAAATACAGAAACCAGAATGAACTGCAAAGAAGATATAAACTATAAGGACATACTTACAAATCCCCAAGATATAAATATGTAATAATGGGACTGATCTCATACTTCAGAAACACCAATTCTGATAGAAAAAAAAACAAAATCATCACCAGTTTACACTTTCATCAGACTTGGGAACCAAGAAATTACCAGGCAATATAAGGAGGAAAAATTAACGATTTAAATAACTAAACATCAGGAAGGCGGTTGTATCCAGAGTGGATTACTGAAGGGTGTCTTGATAGAGTGCTGAGTAGACCTCCATATCGAACATGCAGTATAGCATTTGGTTGTAATTGGGATCGACAAAGAGCATCTCGAAATCAGTGGGGAAATGGCGGCCTCCATAAACGACATTAGGCAGTCCTCGTATAGGTAGACAAACACAACGTTTTGGAATCCACTGCCCTGCATCGTAATCGGTAAGCTCCCAAATCTTGGCAGCGTTTTCATCAGACAGCAGCCGACACAAAACAATTGATCCCTGGCATCCACCAAGGCTGCTCATGAGTTTCTTATAATGATTACACGAGGACGGCTATTGAAAAAGTCTATCAAAAGATTTCATTTTATAAGGGAATGCCGTAAGTGCGTAATCAATACTCACGAAGATAAGGAAAGTTCCTTTTTTCTTTTTTTTGATACTAATCGAAGATTTTATTAAAACAAAAAAGAGATACAAGTACAGAAGTAAGATAGGTAGGGCAGCAGGATGCTGACCACCTAAGAAAGGCAAGAAAAATTACATAGTAAAAGAGATAAGGGAGAGCTACATAAGTAAGAGATGGCACCGGACTATAAGTTTCAGTAAAATCTTCCCCTGCTTTCTGACTAAAGCCTTGGGCAACGAGCCTAGCCTTGTAGCGCTCGAGAGTTCCATCAGAACGATACTTCCGTCGAAAAACCCATTTAGAGCCAACTATATTAGCCCCTGGCAAACGAGGGACAAGAGACCATGTGTTTTGGTTCTGAAGAGCCTGATACTCCTCTCGCATGGCATGTTGCCAATTGCTATCTTGACTCGCCTGCTTATAGGTTAAAGGATCTGGTGGAGGTGTGGCTGGAGGAGTAGAAGACGTAGCCTTGGTGGTAAGTAAAGAAATTTTGGTGAGTTTTTTGGAAGTTCCAGCACGCACCCATGTGACCATTGGGTGCAGGGAAGCAAGAGGAGGAGAGGGTGATGCGGGAACCAAAGAAGGAGAACTAGGGCCGGCTGTTGGTGGTGGGACAGAGGGTGAATTAGGTGAAGAAGAAATAGGAGAGGTAGATGGAGATGATTGGGTAGAAGGCAAAAGAGAGACATCAGTATGCATTATGGGCACGACAGTGGTTGTATCCCCTGGGTCATACGGCTTAAATAACCGTCTAGTGACCTTGAGTGGTTCAGGCTTTCCATCAATTCACTCCACTACTCCATGAGCAAGGACTTGGACCACTGGTTGGAATCTTTGTTTTAGGTCATGGTCATCAACAGGGTCACTTTGTGACACAGGTTCGAGCTTATAAACTTGCTGGATAGTTTCTGGTACGTCCCCTTCGATCAAGCAAGTATATTCTGGAGCGTTTTGTTCCTCTTGTTGTGCACCATCAATAAAGGAAGTTAATAGTGCATCGATTGGGTCACAGAGTGGGCCTTCTTGATCAATCTCCCTTGCAACCATGTCCGTAAATGCATCAACTCTATAGCACATGTTTGCACTGAGTTCATTCCTAGCAGCCTCTATAATGTTGAACTCTACTAAATCATTGTCAACCTTGAGGGGCAGCTTCCCTTCTGAGCAATCAATCATAGCCCCTGCGGTTGCTAAGAAAGGTCTTCCAAGTATGATGGGTGCTTGGGAATCGGTTTCCATTTATAGAACAACAAAATCTACTGGAATCTGCAATTTTCCAATCTGTACAGGAACATCTTCAAGCACCCCAATTGGATGTTTAACACTCCGCTCAGCTAGCTGAGGGTCATCCTGGTGGGTCTCAAGTCCCTGATTGATATTTTCTTAGCAAAGGATAGAGGAATTAAGCTGACACTTGCCCCTAAATCACACAAAGCTTTGTCAATTTTCAGAGTATCAACAATGATAGGAATTGAAAAACTTCCTGGGTCCTTCCTCTTTGCTGGAAATTTTTGCAAGGTAAGTGCACTGCACTTTTCGGTCATGGGCACCGTTTCAGCATCCTCAATGGCTCTCTTCTTGGACACAAGGTCTTTTAGGAACTTAGCATAGCTTGGCATCTCACTAATCACCTCTATAAAGGGGAGATTAATGCATACTTTCTTCAACGTTTCCACAAACTTCCGAAATTTGGCATTAAGCTTAGTATTCTTGTAAACTTCGGGGTATGGAAGAGGAGGCATATATGGCTGCACTTCATTCTTTTCTTCCACCTTTTCCTTCCTTTTAGAGGTCTGTGGTTGAGGTTGAGCAGCTGCCGAACTTGCCCCATATTTCTTTTCCACTGCAGATTGGTGAACGGGGTCACTCTGTTGCACTGGCTGCAGTTCCTTACCACTGCACAGAGTAACAGCCTTGCACTGTTCTTTGGAATTTTTTTCCGGCTGACCTGGTAGCTTCCCTTGAGTGTTCTTGAGTTGTTGAGCATGTTGGGCCATCTGGTTATCAAGGATTTTTGATTGGGCCATGATTTGTTGCTATCTTTCGCCAACTTGTTTTGAGTTTCCATGATAGCCTTAAGCATGCTCATCACGTCTTGCTGCTGGGGGAGGTTTTGTTGCTGACTCCCATGGTATCCTTGCTGCCCCTGATTATACGGCCTGGGCACCATTGCAAGCTTCGCATCTCATGACAGTTTCTGCCATAGATTTGACCATCAATTTGTCAAATTTGCTGCCAATCTCCTTAATTTGGTGCTGCATGGCTGACATCCCCGCTTCAATTTTTTGAACAGTGTCAACCTGTAGGATACCAGGTGGGTTCCTATTGGTAGCTTCATCGGCCAAATTCTCCATCAATCGACAAGCTTCATTATAGGGTACAACCAAGAAATTTTCCCCTGTAATAGAATTCAAAGTGGATTGCCCAGCAGGTGTCGCATTATCATAGAAAGTTTGCAATAATACCAATGGTCGAACAAAGTGATTGGGGCACCTTGCAATCAAATCTGGATACCTATCCCAAGCTTCATTGAGAGACTCATAAGCCCTCTGCTGGAATCCTTGAATCTCCAACCGAAGTTTAGTCTGCCTGCCCATTGGGAAATACTTCTTCAAAAATGCAACCTCCTTCTCAGACCAAGAGGTGATGCTATTGGAAGGGAGGCTAGAAAGCGACTTATGAGCCTTATTCGTCATTGAATACGGAAACGAGTGGAGCCGCTTGGCATCATCACTATAATCCCGAATCTTAACAGTGTCACAATATTGGAGGAAATTTTGCAAATGCTAGTGTGGGTCCTCCGATGGTAAGCCACTGAAAGCTTTATTCTCCACAAGCTGAATAAGGCTTGGTTTCAGTTCGTATTGAGCTGTTGTAATCTCCTGGTGGACAATGGGATAGCTCTTGTGCTCAATCCCTCGAGCTAGCAACTCATTCATGGGCACATTATTCAACTCATTCTCTTCGTTATTCGCCATTGCAACAGGAATAAGTATCAGTTCTTTTTCCTCTTCTACTTTCTCCGTCCCAGATGTTTCTGACGGTATAGCACTCTTCAGAGCCACTTTTCAGATTTTGTGACTTAGAATGTAGGAGTGATTTGGAGTCGCCACCCAAATTTTATTAGGGGACAAAAACTTGGGAAAAACCCTTCATGTGACTCCATTTAGGCAACTGGATAACGAAATAAAGATGCTGGATCCACGAATTCATCATGGATGGGACGGTGTTAGGCACCCATCCATGTTAGAGCAAAACTTTATGCAATTAGAGGATTTTGTGTGCCTTGTGCAAGTGTGCAAGTGTGCAAGTGTGAGCACCAAAACACATAATAACTGAATATTAAAAAGAAAGGGGAGAAGAAGAAGATTGGGCTTGAGTTTCCACCACTAGAAAACCACCTACGAACCCCGGCGACCGGATTCAAAGATCACGTAGTTCTTGACATGGCATCACTACAGTCACATCATCATCAACATCAACATCTCAACAATAATTGGTCAGACAAAAAAGGATTAGGATTACCTCTTGTAGCCCTCCTCTAGCTCCTTGGTTTGGGTTGTGCCTCCCACACAATTTCCTCCCCCTCGTCAACTCAATCTTGGAGTTCTTCATGATTTTCCCGTTTGCTGCCTTCAATGGATGATGCTACCCACAAAATTCTGCCAGAATTTTAGCTATGGAACTATTTCTTAAGCTTGGAGAGATAGAGTTTCTCTAAGCTTCAAAGCTTTATGAAGAGTGTTTGTGTAATAGAATGTGTCCCCTGAAATGTGAGAGAGGGTCCTATTTATAGTGTTCTGGGTAGCCTAGGGGCGTGGACCAACTTAATGATCAAGGTAATGGCCAAAAATCTTGGCCAAAACCGAGTAGAATCAGATTACGGGGTGAAATCGCGCTTGTGGGTGTGCATGACCGCCATGGCCGGGCGGTCACGGGTGGAAGACAGCCCGGGCCCGGCGGTAATTCCGAGATGACCACCCGCGCCTACGCGTCTCACCCGTTCTTTCCTTTTTCGGTCCCGATTCTCCCCTAATTCCTCCCTCATTGATCCTACCGTGTAATTAACCCCTAGACTGCCCAGAATCCTCTGCTTTCTTGATTACTACTCCTCTCAATCATCTCCTAATTGACTAATTACACATTGATTCCTCATTTTAAGCCAAAATTATACCAAAAACATTCTTGCTATTAAGGAATGATTTAACTCTGATTTTCCACGAAAATCAGAGCTAAATTTGTCTGCAAGCAAGGTGTTAATGGGCTGTGCAACTCTAAAAAAAAGTCCATACCTTATTAAATTGGACCTTTACATTTATCTTCAACCCAAGAATAAATATAATTGGGTTTAATAAACAAACAAGCCGAAATTTAATGAGATAAAATACATTTTAGCAAATTAGTCCTTAACAGATCCTATGATTAAATCGTTTTATTAATCCTAGGCATATAAAAGTCTTAATTACTATAACGTTAAATTCTACTAAAATTAAACCCCATCCATGCTTCAACCCAAGACTAACTCATCAATCTTATGATTCAAACATGTCTGGAGTCTATTCTCAATATAATTTTCATAGATCAAATTTGGGTGTTCACAGATACCCCTCGTTGGTGAGTCTTTAAAACTTAAAGACGAAGCAACGCAAGGAAGGAACAACCAAATTTGGATCACGAATGTGAGTGTTGTGGACCAATGGTTGGAGCATCACATGCTCCACCTCGAGAATCATCTCATCTCGAGGTTGTGATTGACTCATCTTATCTCTTGGGATTTTCCTAGTCCTAAGAGCTACCGGGAACCATCTCATCCGAGGGTTTCTTTTGGGATTTTTCTGGTCTCAAAAGTCATTAACAAAGAATCATCTCATCTATGCTAACTAAGGTTATTATCACCCTCCCGTGGGGATTTTGCTAACTAAGGATATTAACACCCTTCCTTGGAGATTTCGTTAACAAGGATCATCTCACCTGTGTTAACTAGGGATATTGTTGCCCTCCCGTGAGGATTTTTCCAACTCAGGATATTATCACCCTCCCGTGGGGATTTTGCTAACTAAGGATATTATCACCCTCCTATGGGGATTTTGCCAACTAAGGATATTATCACTCCCGTGGGGATTTTGCTAATTAAAGATATTACCACCCTCCCGTGGGGATTTTTCCAACTAAGGATATTATCACCCTTCCGTGGGGATTTCGTTAACAAGGATCATCACACCTGTGCTAACTAAGGATATATCACCCTCCCGTGGGGATTTTGCTAACTAAGGATATTATCACCTTCCCGTGGGGATTTTGCGAACTAAGGATATTATCACCCTCCCGTGGGGATTTTGCTAACGAAGGATATTATCACCCTTCCGTGGGAATTTTGCCAACTAAGGATATTATCACCCTCCCGTGGGGATTTTGCTAACTAAGCATATTATCACCCTCCCGTGGGGATTTTGCTAACTAAGGATATTATCACCCTCCCGTGCGGATTTCGTCAACAAGGATCTTCTCACCTGTGTTAACTAGGGATACTGTCGCCCTCCCGTGAGGATTTTGCCAACTAAGGATATTATCACCCTCCCGTGGGATTTTGCCAAGTAAGGATATTATCACCCTCCCATGCGGATTTTGCCAACTAAGGATATTATCACCCTCCCGTGGGGATTTTGCCAACGAAGGATATTATCACCCTCCCGTGGGGATTTTGCCAACGAAGGATATTATCACCCTCCCGTGGGGATTTTGCTAACTAAGGATATTATCACCCTCCCGTAGTGATTTTTCTAACTAAGGATATTATCACCCTCCCTTGGGGATTTTGTCAACAAGGATCTTCTCACCTGTGTTAACTAGGGATACTGTCGCCCTCCCGTGAGGATTTTGCCAGCTAAGGATATTATCACCCTCCCGTGGGGATTTTGCCAACTAAGGATATTATCACCCTCCCGTGGGGATTTTGCGAACTAACGATATTATCATCCTCCCGTGGTGATTTTGCCAACTAAGGATATTATCACCCTCCCGTGGGGAATTTACTAACTAAGAACATTATCACCCTCCCGTGGGGATTTCGTTAACATGGATCATCTCACCTGTGTTAACTAGGGATATTGTCGCCCTCCCGGGAGGATCTCATCTCATCTCAGGGGTCTTGGGATTTTCCTGGTCCCAAGAGCTAATTTTGATGCTCGGTGCTACTCTATATCGGGACAACGTCCCTGGGAAATCTTTCCCGCAACATCTTCATCCACTCTACTTTAGGGGTATCTGCCCCTAACGACTCTCATCAATTCTACTTCTATCTTAGGGGCATCTGTGCCTGTCGAATCTCATCGATTCTACTTTCATCTTAGGGGAACCTGTCCCTAGTCTCGGCTGGTCTAGATCGAGCATGTTCGCGAACCCTTCGGATCCTCCCTCTTTGACGGCAATCATCCAAAGAATAGGTGTAAGTTTCCCTAGGCTATATGACAATCATATACAAGCAAAAGATGCAGCGGAAGCAAAGGAAACTTAGCCAAGAACCACATGTGAAGCAACATAAACCGTATAACAAAATTTCATACCTTGTTCGGTTGAGGTCTTTCACCCAACTGCTGGAATGAATCATCTAGACCAAGACGAAGGCTGAAACGAATCAGTTAGAGCAAGAAGAAGACCTGCTCCTCTACGGTATCCACACGAACCGTGATCGGCTTCGAATCGTCTCACGAATCAAGCCTCGAGCACTCCCACTTGATGTGCTAGCAACAAAGGTAGGAGCTTGTATGGTTGTGGTGTTTTGTGATGTTTTTGGGTTCTTCCTTCTTTCAAAAAGAATGGGGTAAGTGTGTGTTTTCTCAAGCTCTCAAGAACACTTCTCAAGGCTCAATCCTCTGAATTTTTAGACACACCAAAACGTTCTAACCAACCCAAGTGTGAAGAGTAATGCCTCAGACAAAAACATGTGCATGCCAACTCACAAAGGCATGTCAAAGTGGACAACACCTTTGGCCAACATGTTTCCACTAACTCTTAGTGGGAATATTCATCACAAGGCTGCTATAATGGCTCCACTAATCTGATGCTTAGTGAACCAAACCACCCCAAAACGACCTGGTTCCACCATGGTCCAACCACGATCCAACCACACCCGGTCCAACCATGGTCCAACCACGGTTCGACCATCTGCTCGAATCAACGGTTCTATGTATGTGACCCTGTAGGCACTTGTAATGTCTGGCAATAATTGTAAAATCTCATTTTACAATTATAAGCAAAGAGCGGCGCCTAGCAACACATCATTGCTACCCGAACGACAAGATCAGTACTGATTCTCTATGCCTCGGAATATGTCATCGTCCCTTTCGTCCCATTATAAAGATTAAACCGAGACATGGAATATGTCAATCTCGTATATGTTTAATCTCGGTTTCTTGATCCTCGAGTTAACTGTGTAAAACGGATACCAATGATATCAACATATCATAATCCGAGCACAGCCGTGCATTTACAGTTCAACTCTATCAAGAAACCATCCGATAATATACCCGTTATATGGGTTGTATCTCAGGTCGGAGGACAATCACATCTATAAGAACCACTAATGACATACATATAACGTTCCATGTAGTGTTCTTATGTGGGTCGGTCCAGTCCACAAGTTCTCCAACTTGTACCCGTATGTAGAATTCATATCACATATAAATTCTCAACATACGCTAGTCTTGATTTATTATTACAACCCATCCATAATAATAATCGAATAGGGATATTTAAGAATATACATATCAAATATATATATACTTGGGTTATAAGTATATGCAAGCGTTTATCTCATAAACGATACTTATTGGAATAACCTTAAAGTGTATGTACATGACTATAAATAAACATCCATGATTGGCTTTTGTGCATATTACTAACAATCTCCCACTTGCACTAAAGCCAATCATCCATGTATCTTATACATGTGGATCTAGCATGACCATCATGCTTCAGTTGCATGAAAAGATTAGACAATGTATCTTCTACATTGTTCCCAGAAGGAACTATACACAGCCTTAGTTGTAGAGTCGGTAGCTGTTCTTGCTTGGAACTCTTCCAGCTCACAGTACCACATCCAAGACAAAACACATATCCTTATTGCAATCTAAAATCATCCCTGTCAGTTTGGAAGCTGGCATCTTTGTAACACTTTACAACAATCCCATCAACGCTTCCGTAAACCAGGAATGCATCCTTAGTGCTTCTCAAGTACTTAAGGATATTTAACCGTTATCTAGTGACTTTCACCGAGATCAGACTGGCATCTGCTTGTGACACTCAAAAGTATAAGTGACATCCGGCCAAGTACATTGCATGGCATACATGATAGATCCTATTGCAATCGCATAAGGAATCTAACCCATCCGCTCTCTCTCTTTAGTCATACTAGGATACAAAATCTATGAGAGAGCTATGCCATGTGACATGGGCAAGAAACCGTTCTTGGTATCTTTGCATGCTAAACCTCTTTAGCATCCTGTCAATATATGTACTCTGACTTAGCCCGAGAAGCCTTTTGGATCTATCTCTATAGATCTTTATGCCTAATACTTAGGCAGCTCCTCCTAAGTCCTTCATTGAGAAATTCTTTCCTAA
>JAKUCV010006964.1:0-54801 GCA_028386065.3 Turnera subulata | reverse complement strand
AACTTGTACCCGTATGTAGAATTCATATCACATATGCAATTCTCAACATACGCTAGTCTTAATTTATTATTACAACCCATCCGTAATAATAATCGACTAGGGACATTTAAGAATATGAAATATTCTAGGGTTATAAGTATGTGCAAGCGTTTATCTCATAAACGATACTTATTGGAATAACCTTAATGTGTATACGTGACAATAAATAATCATCCATGATTGGCTTTTGGGCATATTACACTAACAATCTCCCACTTGCACTAAAGCCAATCATCCATATATCTCATATATGTGGATCTAGCATGACCATCATGCTTCCGCTGCATGAGAGGCTCAGTCAAAAGATCTGATACATAGTTCTCAAACGGAACTTTGTACAACCACTGTTGTAGAGTCGGCAACTGTTTCTTGCCTGAAACTCTTCCAGCAAACAGCGCCACATCCAAGAAAAACACATAAACTGATTGCGATATAAAATCATCCCTGTCTGTTTGGAAGCTAGCATCTTTGTAACACTTTACAACAAGCCCATTAACGCTTCCGTGAACCAGGAATGCATCCTTAGTGCTTCTCAAGTACTTAAGGATATATAACTGCTGTCCAGTGACTTTCACCGGGATCAGATTGGCATCTTCTTGTGACACTCAGAGCATAAGCGTCATTCGGTCGAGTACATAATATGCCATACATGATAGATCCTATTGCCGAAGCACAAGGGATCTTACTCATCCGCTCTCTCTCTCTCCCCAGTCGTACTAGGACATTGACTCTTTGAGAGAGATATGCCATGTGACATGGGCAAGAAACCCTTCTTGTAATCTTGCATGCTAAACCTCTTTAGCATCTTGTCAACATATGTACTCTGACTTAGCCCGAGAAGCCTATTGGATCTATCTCTATAGATCTTAATACCTAACACTTAGGTAGCTCCTCCTAAGTCCTTCATTGAGAAATCCTTTCCTAACCAAGTCTTTGCAGACTTTAGTGCCGGAATATAATTCCCAATAAGTGGAATGTCGTCAATACACAACAACAAGAAAACTATAGTGCTCCCACTAACCTTCTTGTAAACACATGAATCATCTTCACTTTTAATGAAACCAAATTCTTTGATTACATCATTAAAAACGAAGATTCCAACTCCTAGAAGCTTGCCCTAGTCCACAAATGGACCTTTGCAACTTGTATACCATACTAGCATACTCTAGATCGACAAAACCTTTAGGTTGTGCCAAGTACACATCCTAAAAAAAAAAATTCATTAAGAAAGAGGTTTTGACATCCATTTGCCATATCTCATAATAATGGTATGCGGCTATAGCCAATAGAATCCGGATGGATTTAACCATGGCGACTGGTGAGAAGGTTTCATCATAGTCAATACCATGAACTTGCTTGAAACCTTTTACAACCAATTGCCCTTTAAAAGGTAATCACATTACCATCCATGTCGGTCGCACCCTATAGGTTTTACGCCTTCGGGTGGCTCAGCCGAGGTCCATACCTTGTTTTCATAAATGGATTCCATTTCCGAATTCATAGCTTCAAGCCACTTCTTAGAGTAAAGACCCGTAATGGTCAGCTGATAGGAAGTGGGCTCATCCTTACTTATGAGCATCACATCACCGGTATGAGTCACGAGAAATCCATATTTCTCAGGCTCATACCGAGTCCTATCCGACCTGCGCGGTCCATGTGTTACGGGAATAGGATTCTCATCCACAACAACTTATGGATCCTGTCCTTTGTTCCATCTCCGCCTCTTTATCTCGATCTTCTTCGAGTTCTATTTTCCTCCCACTGATTCTTCTAGAAATAGACACTCTTTCTAGAAAAATAGCATTCTGAGCCACAAACACTTTGTGCTCTAAAGGATTATAGAAATGATACTCTTTAAGGTATCATACAAAAGGCACTTGTCAGATTTAGGGTCGAGTTTATCTGATGCTTCACGTCTCACGTAAGCCTCACAATCCTAAGTCCTCATAAAAGACAAATTGGGACGCTTCCCAATCCAAATCTCATATGGTGTCTATCCAACCGATTAGATGGAACACAGTTAAGTGAAATGCAGCACTCAATAATGCATGTCCTTAAAAGGAAATAGAAGGTCAGCTTGACTCATCATAGAACGAACCATGTCCAACAAGGTTCTATTCATCCTTTTGGATAAACCATTCCATTGAGGCGTACCTGGTGGAGTGAGCTGTGATACTACACCACACCCCTTTAAATGGTCAAGAATTCCTCGGTCTAAGTATTTACCTCCTCGATCTTATCGAAGCATCTTAATACTTTTCGAGTCGATTCTGTACTTCATTCTTGAATTCTTTGAACTTTTCAAAGGATTCTGACTTGTGTCTCATTAGATACACATAGTCGTATCTACTCAAGTCATCAGTAAATGTAATGAAGTATTGAAAACCACCTCTAGCCTGTGTAGACATAGATCCGCATACATCAGTATGTATTAGACCTAGCAACTCCTAGGCTCTTCACCTTTACCCGTAAAGGAAGCCTTAGTCATTTTGCCTAATAAACATGACTCATATGTCTCATATGATTCAAAATCAAGTGAGTCTAAAAATCCATCTTTATGGAGTTTAGGAATACGAGTCTCGTTTATATGGCCCATACGACTATGCCAGAGATAAGTTTCATTAGAATCATTCATTCTAACCTTAATCATATTAACGTTATAGACAGGCGTTTATAGTTTTAGAACATGCAAACCATCGTTAAAAACGCACCACCATAACCAATTTATTTGAAATAAATAGAACAACAATTGTTCTTTATTTTCAATGAAAAACCTTTCTTGTCCATACAAGACACAGAAATCAAATTCCTGCTTATGGTAGGTACATAATAACAATTGTCTAGTTCTAAAACCAAAAACCCGGTAAGGATAGATAGAAAGTCCCTACGGCTAATGTAGCAACTCTTGCTCCAATTCCGAGGCGTAGGTCTATCTCATCCTTAGCCAATCTCCCACTCTTTCTCAGCTCCTTCACATTTTCTCAAATATGAGAACCACATCCGGTATCTTATACCCACGATGCAGAGGTAGAGATATTAGCCTTTATAACAAAATACCTGAAGCGGAAGTCTCACTTCCCTTCTGCTTCTTTACCTCTTCAAGGTAAACAGGGCAGTTGTGTTTCTAATGGCCTGGTTTGTTGCAACGGAAACAATTTCCTTCTTTGCAACACCACCCTTGGGTTTCAGCACATGAGAATAAGAAGATGCACATGCACCAAACCTTTTGGTACATTTCTTCTTCTTCTCTAACTTTGCTTTACCCTTTCCTTTTCAAAGGAAACCAAGAGCCCTAAGGCTCTCAATGTATCTAATCATCTTGAGCACATGAGGTCTAACGGGTGATAACTTAGCCATCTTGCATTGGAACAATGCCTTAGAGGTCTCGTACCTCCCATGCCTTACTTGCTCTCCTCAGAGCATTTTCAGGAAACGATCATATCGAACGCCCACATGTTCTCATCTTGCTTCTGAAGCTCAGAGTCCATGGCAATTAGCATAAGGCATGCAACATCTAATGCATCATCAACATGCTTCTCACAAGCATCTACTTCTGCCCCTAGAAGCATTAGGCGCCAATTCATTAACAACAGGCCCTTCGAGGACTTACAAATTTTTCTTGTTTGAAGACTATCCTCAAAATGTGATGCCACTCTAGGAAACTATTCCTATTCAGCTTGTCCTACTCAAGAACGAATCGCAATAATAAAGTACTAGTGTTTTGTGCCATGGTAATTCTACAACAATGATCAACTCACACAAATAATAGTCATGCATACATAATCATTTAATAAGGAATTCTATTAAATGGGCTCCTACTACATAAATCAAGACAATTATATAAGTAGGCCAAGATCCATATTTCACTACAACATAAGTCAGCGAGGGCTGATCACCTACATCATAGCTATTTAGGTAAACAACTCTTGTCAATTACATCTCTATGTAACTCTTGGATAGTTGAGTAAACAACACCTTGTCCAAGTCTATCTTATAGACATTGCTCAACCCTTGCCTCTAGGTCCTTAATCCTATTAAGATAACCTAGTTAAGTCCATACCCACAATAAGCAGTCGAGATATTACAATTATCCACTCGCACCTTCCTAGGATAAACATTGGCACCTTTGCGAGGGCAAAACCTACCAAGTGTTGATCTTAGGCTTGATGAGTGCTTATCATGGAAGGCAACTAAGAACTTAATATTTTTTCATTAACATATAATTACAACACATCAAGTGCTTGTTCTTGATAAATCATACATTGATGTCATGTAAGTTTGGAAACCAAATACATGTGAATATCGATGTCTAACTTGTACATCAATGTTTTTGAGAATCTGATTCTCCTAACTACTTGGCAGCACTTAGTATTTCGGCCATATCCAGAGTTGTAGAGCTCGGATTTGTCCAAACTTGGTGTCCCTGGAAAGCTAAGAAGTAGGGCTACAACGTTTCTGTTCAGGCCAGACACCAGTTCTGCCTCCTTCTACCCCGAATTCGCAGTTCAAGCTGCTGAGTTCCACAACATCGATGTTGAACCCTTCAACAACATCGATGTTTGGAGTTTGCGAATCTGCAAAACATCGATGTTGACACTCAAACATCGATGTTGAAGGTTGACAAACCCCCAAAACATCGATGTTGAACATAAAACATCGATGTTGGAGGTTTCCGAATGCATAAAACATCGATGTTAACACTTAAACATCGATGTTTGAGTACTTGAACTCCAAACCATTTGGCAGTAGCTCAAAAACATCGATGTTGAACACTAAAACATCGATGTTTTGAGTACTTAAAAGTTCAACATCTTGGTAGTAGCATTATAACATCGATGTTTAACATTTAAACATCGATGTTTGGGTTCTGAACTCAAGAACATCGATGTTGACACTCACACATCGATGTTGTTGGAGCTCTGGAACTCAAACCAATTTGGCCGAGCTCAAATAACATCGATGTTTAACTTTTAAACATCGATGTTGTGAGAGTTTCGCATGAGAACATCGATGTTGGTCACACAACATCGATGTTATTTTGATTCTGCCAAAACCAGCCTTCTTAGAACATCGATGTTGTACTTTACAACATCGATGTTTAATGGGCTCGGCCAAGGCAAATCACCATGTGAACATCGATGTTAGTCTTACCAACATCGATGTTGAGCCCCTGCTGTACTAGAACGACAATCGTTCAATACACAAACCGACACTCGGTTTTTCCTAGTCGAACTCTTTCGACTTACTGCCAAGAACACCTTGATTGATATCTCATACCAATCAAGTGCTTCTTGTCAAAACTCTTTTGGCAAATCAACCTCAACAACTTATGCATCAAATATACACAATTGAAGACAATATGACATGACCATGCTTTATCACATAGAACATATCATGTACATCTACTAAAACATATCAAACATATGCATATATTTGTATGGCTAACTTCATACACCAAAACAAACTCAGCATATCTTTTGACAATACACAAACACATCATGTTCAAAATCACTCAGCATATCTCATACACAAAATGATTCCTACACATGTTAAGATGATCATATCACATATGCATCACCTATACGGTTTAGACCTTCACAAGAGGCTCCGCTACCAATGTAAGTTTCCGTAATCTATATGACACTCATATACAACATCAAATGCACAGCGGAAGCACGGAAACTCAACCAAGAACCAAGTGAAGCATGCATAAACCGTATTACAAAATTTAACATACCTGGAAGATTAGGATCTTTCACCTAATAGCTGGGTAGAATCAGTGAGAGCTTGACAACAGCCTAGCTCCTCTACGGTATCCACACGAACCGTGATCGACTTGGTATCGTCACACGAAACCAACTCCAAGCACTCCCGGACTGGGTGCTAGCAGCAGAAACCGGGAGTTTTGTGTGGTGTTTCTATTGTTTCTCAAACAAGAGTGTGTGTATGTGATTTTTCTCTCAAGCTCTCAAGGCTGAGCACTAAGCTCTGAAAACTCAAAGAAGGAAGGGGAGAGAGGAAGTGGCAAGTGTGATCAGATCACCCATAACCCCATAATGACATAATGCATTAGTTAATCCCAAAGTGGCCAACACCTTGGCCCCAATAAGTGGCATATTGATGACCTTTTATCATTAATGTCCGCCATTGTGCATTATCAGATAATACACATCACATGGCACTAAAGGGGCTCAATTATGCTGACATTCAGCAAAACAACCACCCAAAAACGACCTTGGTTCAACCATGGTCAAACCACGGTCCAACCACACCCGGTCCAACCATGGTCCAACCACGGTTCAGCAACCTGCACGAATCAATGGTTCTATGTGTGTGACCCTGTAGGCACTTCTAACGTCCGGCAATAACTGTAAAAACTCATTTTACAATTATAAGCAAAGAGCGGCGTCTAGCAACACATCATTGCTACCCGAACGGCAAGATCAGTACTGATTCTCTATGCCTCGGAATATGTCATCGTCCCTTCATCCCATTATCTAGATCAAACACGAGACATGGAATATGTCAATCTCGTATATGTTTAATCTATGTTTCTTGATCCCCGAGTTAACTGTATAAAACGGATACCCGTGACATCACCATATCACCTAATCCGAGCATGGCCATGCATTCAACAATTCAACTCTATCAAGAAACCATCCGATAATATACCCGTTATATGGGTCGGACGAATCCCCTCTTGATCAATCAAAACCCACTACATAATCATCATATACCCAATGATTACCCTTATGTCCACCCAGTTACGGATGACTAGGAATAATATCAAAGTACATGATTCATATGTTGGATACCTTGACGATCTCCGGTCGGAGGACAATACATCTATAAGAACCACTAATGAGATACATATAACGTTCCATGTAGGGTTCTTATGTGGGTCGGTCCAGTCCACAAGTTCTCCAACTTGTACCCGTATGTAGAATTCATATCACATATGCAATTCTCAACATACGCTAGTCTTAATTTATTATTACAACCCATCCGTAATAATAATCGACTAGGGACATTTAAGAATATGAAATATTCTAGGGTTATAAGTATGTGCAAGCGTTTATCTCATAAACGATACTTATTGGAATAACCTTAATGTGTATACATGACAACAAATAATCATCCATGATTGGCTTTTGGGCATATTACACTAATACCCACTACGGTCTCAGCCTCCCAAAACCATAACCCTAAACCTGCTCAATTTTCCAAATGGAGTCGCAAAGTGATTCAGGCTGCTATGGACAACAATCAGGTGACTAGCCTTTATGTCTCCAACTTCCCAAGTAGATGGATCCCTTCTGACATTCACTTGGTGATGTTTAAATTCAGCGAGGTCCTGGAAGTTTTCATTCCAGGAAAAGTTAATAAGCAAGGAAAGCGCTTTGCTTTCGTTCGCTTTAGGAGCAACACTGCAACTAGCTATTTGATCCACCAGATCAACCTGATGCAAGTGGACGGGGTTCGTCTATCGGCCAACCTTGCTAAGGATCGTATAAAAAACAGCTACCAAAATAATAACGACCAGAAACCAACTGATGTTCTTGCTACGAACAAACCTTACGCTGGTAAGCCCACCTTTCTCCATCAACATAAAGATGATAGATCTTTTGCAGACGTGGTGCATGGTAATGAGGAAATACCATCAGAAAATAGGTCCTTCAATCCCATTGGTGATTCGGCTCTATTGCTCCAAAGTTGTATAATTGGCGTCTTGAAGGCCCTAATTCCTATTGGTACTTTAACGGAGTTTTTTGCGAAGACTGCACCCAAAGTGTCCAAAATAATTCCTATAGGGGAAGTCTCTTTCCTCTTCATGTTTCAGACTTCTGATGATATGACGTGCATGATTATGAACCAACCTGAATGGGTGCACCTCATGTTCTCCTCGCTCCGAGAATGGAAGGAAGGGGACGCAACTGTTGATCGTCTTTGTTGGTCTTGGTACGTGGGGTACCTCCAAAATTCTGGACCGAGGATTTCTTTCGAGTTACCACCTCTTGTGTGCGCAAGATGGTGGACTGGAGCACCCAGACTAAATCTAGGAGCAGGATGGACGTTGCTGAGATCTTTATCCTGACCAAGAATATGGAGTTCATTAACAAGATACTATCTGTCAAAATAGGAAACTACAGCTATAAGGTGGGGATTTTTGAATCTCAATTTGATCCCCTGGATTGGGATCAGTCCTCGCCTCTTCCTTGTGATGAAATCCTTAGTTCCTTTTTGCCTTTAAAGAGTCATGAACCAGCAAAGTCACCAGTGCAACCCCCACGCCCCGGCGTGGTTTCGGTTCCCAATTCACCTACTTCGAGGCATCAGGCCTCCTCCTCTGAATACCGGCAGTGCTGTATGGAGTCCTCTGCATCCAAGGATACATTTGATCTTCAACCAATCATCGCCCACTGTCACTCGCATGCCCAACTGCCACAGCTATCACAGTCGGTTTAGTCTTCAAAATCTGCCCCACCTGAGTTTGCAAAACGCGTGGGTATTATGAGTCCTGTTGATCCCCCTACCTCAAAAACCCACCCAATCCCCTATGTAAATTCCACCCACCCTGCCAGCCCACTATTTATAAGCCCAATTTCACCCTTATTATCCAACCCTCTCCCGACCTCCCATCAAAACCCAACACCTATCAACTCACCAGCCAAAATCAGCCCATACACCTTACCTCTTGTCCCATACCCTTCCAGCCCATCAAACGCCCTTTCTCCCGAGACTAGCCCAGCCATCGTTGGACACTTTTCTCTTGAGAGTTAAGCTTCTTCAAGCCCAATTGCCAATGCCATTGCCTTATCCCCTTGGTGTGACTCTCGGTGACACACTTGAAGTGTGAATAGCTACAATTTCAATCAAGCAGTTGAGAAGAAGGTTTTCGAAGTACTTCATCGAATGAATATTGACAGAACAAGAAAAACCAAGTTCATCTCCAAAACTGGTAGTGTTATCTCAACGCTGGAGAGCCACCAGTTGGAGACCGATTCTGCCATCCACCGAATGAATAAAAGAGCCGGTAAAGCAAAGAATGATGATGATTTGGTGCCTGTCTCCTTTTGTGCAATTGAAGCACAGGAGACTACCCGTATTGGAGATGCGATTGGATGGGATAGATCTTTATGTGAGGAAGAGACTGACCGTGTGGTTCAAGACATGGTTGTTGATGAAGGATTTGAATGGGCGAGGTCACGGGCTGAGGCCTAGAGCTCTCTTTCTGCTTCTTTTGTGTTGCTCCATCCTTTTATGATTAATTTCTTGGCATGGAACGTAAGGGGTGTATGCTCTGGTGCGAAGCAATCTCAGGTACGACGCCTTATCCAGAGATTGAATGCAAACCTAGTATTTTTGGCTGAAACAAAATGGTCAAAAGTGGATTTATTCCTCTGTCACAAACTATGGGGACCGGGTAATATTGACTTTGCTGCCGTTGAGTCCAGAGGCCGTACTGGCGGTATGATTTTGATATGGGATTATGATTTCCTTAAGGTCAATAGGACGGAATCCAATGCCAGTTGGATCATTGTGGAGGGCACTTAGTGCGGAGCATGCTTCGGGTCATAATTTGTGGAGTTTATGGTGATTCAAATACTGAGGTTAGAGTCAATATGTTCGAGCAGTTGATCTCCATGAGGCCACAGTTTCCAGCACCTTGGCTCGTGCTCGGTGATTTTAACGAGACTCTATCAGCTGCAGATCGGAAAAGCGGTCGATTGTGTCGCAGAGGTGCGTCAATTTTCAATAATTTTGTTCATTTCTCGAATTTGATTGAGTTGTTATTGTCTGATAGGCAATTTACCTGGGGGAACTCAATTTATGCTAGTAAGATTGACCGTATGTTTGCTGAAGGCGAATGGTTTTTGTGGTTTCCCAATCTGGCTCTAAAATCAGCCAGCAAGCAAAATTCTGATCACTGTACCCTAATTCTATCCCAAGTGAAGCAAGATTGGCGACATCGTCCATTCCGTTTCATTGCCGCTTGGTGGGATTCACCTGGTTTCATGGAGACTATCACACAAATGTGGGGCGATGCTTGCTCCACTTTTCCTGGTCGTTTCAACCTGCTCAAGAAACTGAGCAGAATGAGACAACTCCTATCTCGTTGGAACAGAGAGGAGTTTGGAAACCTGAAAGCTAGTATAGAAGAGATCCAATTGAAGCTAGATGATCTTGACAAGGAGGCAAACCAAAAATCCTATCCACAGAGGAGCTGGGTTTGGTTAATAATTTGAGGGCTGACCTTGATCTCAAGACGAGACAACATGAGGGCTTATGGCGACAGAAAGCCCGAGTCAATTGGTGCAAGCTTGGTGATTGTAACACCCGATTTTTACACCTTTCAGCATGCAATAGAGGCAGAAAGAATCAGATTGATCACATTTTTTTAGGGGATAGAGTGTTGTGTGAGCCTCAGTAGATCAAATCCGAGTGCAAGAACTACTTTGCCAAACTTTACAACCGCAGTACTGCTCGAAGACCCTCTATTGGCTCCCTTCACTTACGTAGATTGGACCCCACCTCTGCTGCAAATATGGAACGGCCCTTTTCGTTGGATGAGCTGAAAGAGGCGATATGGAGTTGTGACAGCTCCAAAGCTCCCGGACCAGACGACTTCAACTTCGGTTTTTACAAAAAGTGCTGGAATCTCATCAAACTTGACTTGTTTGACATGCTGCACCAGTTTGACAAATTGGGGAAGCTTCCTAAAGGTTCTAACACTGCTATATGACCCTTATTGCCAAAAACGTTGGGGTAGATTCGCTCGATGATTTTCGGCCGATCACTCTTGTGAATGGTCTATATAAGATAGTGGCCAAGATTCTATCTCTCCAGTTGAAGAAGGTGATGCCTGATTTAATTGGGAGTCAACAGTCAGCCTTAATCGGGGCCGAAATATATTGGATGGTGCCTTTCTTGCCAACGAGGTTGCGTCGGACCTGAAGAAGAGCAAGTGCAAGGCCGTACTCTGGAAAATTGACTTTAAAAAAGCCTTTGACTCGGTGGATTGGGACTATTTGTTGCAGGTCATGGAAGCTATGGGCTTCAGTGTAAAGTGGAGATCCTGGATTCTCGAATGTATATCTTCTTCAAAGATATCCATGTTGGTTAATGGGTCGCCTTCCTCTGAGCTCTCCATGGGGAGAGGGCTTAAGCAAGGAGACCCCCTTTCGCCTTTTCTATTTAATATTGCTGCTAAAGGGCTTCCAAGTATTTTGTCCAGAGCTCGGAACCTTGGTTTGATCGAAGGGGTACCTGTCCAAGGCATACACGTGTCGGCTTTGCAATATGCCAACGACACAATTCTATTCTCCCCTCCGGACTCACAGTATCTTCTAAATCTTAAGAGGTCCCTTCGGGTTTTTTGTGTCATGTCGGGCTTATGTATCAACTTTGCCAAAAGCAGTGTAATTGGCATCTCTATGAAGCAAAATGAGGTGTCACCTATTGCTGCTATGCTCCACAGTCAGGTTGAAAACCTACCATTCAAGTATCTCTGGTACCCACTGAGAGCTAATATGCGTAAGGTTGCTGCATGGCAACCGGTAATTGACAAATTCTCAACGAAGCTGAAAGGTTGGAAAGGTAAACACCTCTCAATTGGGGGCCGTGTGACCCTCATCAGATCGGTTCTTTGTGGACTCCCAATTTACAACATATCAATATTCCAAATTCCAGCCGCGGTCGCAAAGAAACTAATCCAAATCCAGAGGAACTTCTTTTAGGGGGGCGTAGAGGAACGCAGAAAGCTATGCCTTGTAGCATGGCAATCCATATCCGTCCCAAAACATCTTGGAGGTATGGGAATTTTAGACCTATCTATTATGAACCAGTGTCTGCTCTTCAAGTGGCTTTGTAGCTACACTAAGGGACCGAAGAAGGATTGGATGGTTTTGATCAGAAATAATTGTGAAGTTCGCGAATCTACACTTACGCCATCGTTCAACCTCCAGTTGGCTACCTCGACTTAGAGGAACATTGTGAGAGTCGGCTCCTCGGACAGCATTCATGGTTGCCCTTTACTTGAAGGATCTCGAATTCTGGTCAGGAATGGGAGACGTGTTCTTTTCCGGTTAGACAATTGGTCGGGACAAGGCATCTTTAAGTATAAATACCCACTTCTCTTTGCAGTCTCACAATGTAAAAGCAAGTCAGTGGCAGTTTGTCTGTCTAGAATAGATGATCAACCTCTCTGGTTACTTAGTTGGAGAAGGCCCCTGTGGGATTGGGAAAGAAGGGAGGTGGAAGATTTGAAATTGGACGTGGCCTCCTGCAACCTGCAGCTTTACGGGGAAGATGATCGCATTTGGTGTGATGCTAAAAATGGACCCTACTCTGTTCGTGCAGGAAGAGACTTTATATATAAGGGCAAGCACCACCGAAGAAGCAACCCATACCCTTGGTTAGCTCTAACCCCCTTCAAAATAGAATGTTGGATTTGGATTGCACTTCATAATGGAATCCCAACCAGAGACACACTAAGGTATCGCGGAATTGTTTCATTAGCTGACTCCATGCGCCTCTTGTGTGTGCGATACCTTGAGTGAAGAGATCACTTGCTATTATCATGTACGGTGGCTTGGCAGATTTGGTCAAGATTATGCAGATGGTTGGGGGTTCTTTGGGTGGCACGAGCTTCCCTCCAAGACTTTCTACTTCAATGGGCTTATTTGTCACCATATCCTTCTAGCAGATCCTTATGGATAATGATTAGCTACTCAACTCTTTGGTCTTTATGGATTGAGAGATATAGAAGGACTTTTGAGAATGTTGCTGCAAATTGTGAGAGAATATTTGACCTGATCCTTGTTCACTCAACTGTATGGATTAAGTGCCTTCACCCGAATTTTCCTTTCAGCGCATCTGCCATTATCTCCAATGCTGAGACTGTGATTAATTGGCGGGGAAGGCACTGGAAGCTCATGTTTCTTGCCTGCGAGTGAGGTTTTTTGTATCTTTTGCTTTGTATTTTGGACTGTGATAATGCTCTTTCTTCAGTTGAGTTAGTCATCTAGCTGCAGATACGGCCTGGTGGCCTCCCTTGTTTGCACTCTGTTTAATTAATAAAGTAATTCATTTGCATCAAAAAAAAAAAATTTCCTTCCCCCAATGAAGTGCACCCTCCAGAAGGAGACCCTGTCCGCTTCTCTAATATCTTGCATGTATTTGTCAGGATTTTCCACTCTTTTCCAGGAACCTGTCTTCAGGGAGATGATTTGAACCTTAGGTGCACAATTTTTGGATTTGCCTGTGCACTACAACTATAAAAACCTTGTAACCATTAGCAGCCCAATCATATCTAAAACCATAAGCACAGTTCGTGTCATAACCAGCACCGGACATACCTTCAGGATGTGGCAATTTTCTGTAGACACCAATAAAAGGATTCCGCATAGATATGTCTCGATAATCATTAACCAGTGACTCATGAGCTACAAAAACTAATCCGTTGCAGGATCCTACAATAAATAAAATTCTTGTACTCTCAGGGAAAATTAAGACAGCCATGACATAGAGACGGACCTGAATCGATGAAGAGACTCGTTGGGTAACATCGCAAGTATGGCCTCCACAATCTCTGATGGTAATCTAAGAATAGTTGCTGCCATGGTAATTGGGGAATCAGTAAACATTATAGCGTCCCTTTCTTTGTAGTCACACAACTAGTGTTTTAGTAACAACTATTACATAATAAAAAACCCTTCAATGTATATCTATACATATATATAAAGTTGAAATATGAAGTTGAATAACTAGGATTTTGACATTTGTCAAAATCCTACCTAGGTAGCACACACAATTATACACCAAAGGTAACTCTAATATGAATGGCCCCAAAAAATTTAATGTCAATTTTGGTCCTTTTTTTATAAGATTATCATATTTAGTCCTAATAATTTTAAAGTATTTTTAAATATATCCTTTTTACTTAGTATTGTAATTAAAGTTAGTGCAATAAACTTCAAGTTTGCAACATGGAGAGAGAGCTCAATGGGCATCTTGTCCATTTTTTTCTTGAAAGCCAATTGGAGATCAAGCAAAGGTAGCATGCAATCAGCATTGACTCGGTTTTGGCCGCTTTTCATTTGTTTGTTTAAAAAAAAAGGCCAAGCATTCTTTGAAACTTGATGAGCGGAAGCCTTCTTCAATAGCTACAAATGCGTAGCTACACAGAAACTACACATAAGTGTACAACAACAAGTTACAATTCCACTTCAGATTATTTCCAAAACTAAAAAAATAAAAGAAAAGAAATCCACTCCCAAAAAATTAAAGACCTAAACTAACCTTTTGGAGTAAGAAATTGGGGAAGAGCTGATTAGAAGTGAGGTAATGAGCACAGCAAGGGCAGTCGCTCTTGTTTATATATATTGGCGACTACTACATAACCGGCATAACACTTCTTAACCCCAAATATTCACTTGGGCTAACACAAATAGTTGCTACTTAAAAGTTCACCGCCATTCGAAAACAAAAAAAAGGTTAGACCTTTTCTTTGATAAAACAAAAAATGTTAGACCTATAACTAACTTTTTCTTTTGTGAATTAGGCGGAAGTCTCACCCTGAACATTGAGCAAAATACAGCTCATTTTATTTGGCTCCACATACCATATAATGAGTATTAGATGAAGGTGATGAAAAATTGAAACCCATTAATTATACATATATTTAGCCGAAGCATAGAAATGGCACTATATATTGCAACCGAAGCATCCTAGTTTGAAGATATTGATGTTGGAAATAGCCACCAATTAATTATGGCCAAATTGGAACACGAATTGAGATTGGCATGGAATTATGGCAATATATGTATTTGAAAAATTCAGTAATCCAACTCTTAATCCACTTCATTGTTGGGATGTAAGTATGAGTGGTGTATCTCACATCACAGAGAAAGTGCCCAAGTGAGTAATATAAGTGTAATGGACCTGTGTACCTATTACCTTGAGGTTTTAGGTTACTGAGTGGTATCCTGGTCACGCGTATGGAACTCATTTGGGCCTTGCGTATTGTCTCCCCGGTTTTCGGGCGACCCCTGGTTCTCAACACCTCAATTTGTTTTTTTTTTATCCATCTTTGTTAGCTGCCTCAAATCAAATATGGATTCAACATTAACTGATCTTTTCAACTACACTGCAATCTTACCTTTTGATTAATCTCTTTCTACCATCTCCACTTAGAACAAGTATAAAATTAAAGCCAAAGCAAGCAGTCTCCGAAAAGAAGAAAACATAAAAAAAAAAAAATTATGTAGCAGAACAGAAAAGTAAATGTTTGCCATATATCAAAGGTAATCAAGTTCCAGATCTGCTTAAGTTTGATCAAAAAAGGTAAAATAAAGAAAAAAAGCTAAATATATGTAGAACGAAACATTCAGTACAAAGCCAAAACTTTCTAAAAATGTCAGGATTAGGCTCTTCACCCACCATTTAGCCATTCAATGTTCAAAAATCGACCTCACCACTAGCAGCTGGAAAGGGAGAGGTGAGAGCTTCTGTATAGGGAATGGATAAAAGTTCTTTGTAAAATTTATACTGCTTTCTGCCTCTCTCCATTCTATCAGCTTTGCCATGATTATTTTTCCATTGGAGTATTTCGGTGTGTCCATAGTACTCCAACTTAAAGTAGAGCATCATGTATCCGCGATCCTTTACTGAAGGCGGTATGAAATTCGGATATGGGCCTGGGAAATCATAAAACTTCTCTTCCACTAAATCAAAAGCAATAATCGAGCTACCAGACCATATTTCCCAATAAAGAGCACCATTCAAGAGTAGACCTACGCCCCCAAAGCCCAAGTTCAAGAATGGACCATTTTCCAGGAACCGGTTTTCAATGAGAAGATTTGAACTTTAACATAAAAATCTTCAGCAATCCTGGTAGCTAGAAAGACCTTATAATGATCATCACCAACCGAGCCAAAACCATAGGCATAGTCCTTATATTTATCAGGAACAGACATATATTCAGGATGTGGCAACTTTCTATAGACACCCGTAAAAGGATTCCACACAACTATGTCCCTAATATAGCGGTCATGTGGTGAAAATTGAGCTACACAAACTAATCCATTGCATGATCCTACAGAACAAAGAAAGTCTCGTGCTGTTGGAAAACTATATACCTCCTCTTTTCTTCCTTGGTCCTTACGAAAATTTAATGATCGAAAACCTTTTTTGACATAAAAGTTTCTGTACACTCTTCCTTGCTCGGTGTAATGATGTACGAGTTTTTGGACGTTGGTCTCCGGCGGGGGCGACTTGGATCTCAATTTGTGGAATTCTACACTCACCAATAACGAAGAAAAAGACTTGGAGACTGACCTGAATCAATGAAGGAGGGGCCATTGACTCGCCAACATCTCCACACAGCTCGGGGAACACCACTTAACATCCCACCAATTACAAATTTTGCACCAGATCCTCCAAGAGAAAGAGCATGACAGAAAAAGTGGTCCCTTGTCTCAAGCTTTGAATTGCATTAACAACATATAGAGTCTGCCAATGAGATGTTCCCTCACTGCCTCAGCGCCTCTTTAGTCGGGATAACATTATTTAAGACAAGCCACATCCAACCCTCAGTCTTGACAGGGGATAAGGAAAGCCATACATAAGGTTTTGTCACGCGTATGCCCCAACCGAGAGTAAACATATTCCCTACCTGAACCAGTAGAGTATTGGCCATCTCTACTATTACCCCAAATTCTTGAATCCTCCCTGGAAAGTTGCAAAGTAGCACCCGTAACTGCAGTCTTGATTTGCTCCATCTCCACTCTTTCCCACACACGAAGCTGTCTCCTCCAAGATACAGTCCAAAATGGTTCACCACCAGAGAGGCAGTCCTTCACAGACGCCTCCTGACACAAAGACAAATTAAACAACCGAGGGAACCTATCTTTTAAGATCCCTCCTCCAAACCACTCATCGAGCCAAAACCTCTGTGAGTTTTCGTTTCCCACCTTAACAGAAGAACTATGAATTAAGGGGATAGCCGATTGGCTGTTTGAGGACCCGGAAGCCACTATGTCACGCCATAAGGGGAAGCATCTTTGAATTGGAAAATTTTGAAATAAAACAGATAGAGGAACACCATACTTGGCAGCTATTAGAAATTTCCAAATCCTATCCACATCTGACTTAGCATTGAAACACCACAGCCATTTGAAGAGAAGGCATTGATTCATGATACGAAGATCAATAGTACCCATGGCTCCTCTTTCTTTTGGAACAGCAATTCTTTTCGAAGCCACAAAACAGGTCTTCCTAGACTTTTACAACCCACCCCAAAAGAAGTTTCTAAAGATGGATATCAGCTTTTTATAAACAGCAACAGGGAGTTTGAACAAAGACATCAAATAAATTGGTAATCCACTGAGAACTGATTTGATGAGAGTCACCCTTCCCCCGACTGTCATAAATTTTCCTTTCCATGAGCGCAGTCGGTTGGTCACTTTTTCAAGAATAGGAAGCCAGGCAGCCACTCTCCTCATGTTGGCACCTAAAGGAAAGCCTAGGCAGTAAAAAGGAAAATTCTCTACCCTGCTATGTAAGCACCCCGCAATCTCCTCAGACAACTTCTGACTGCTTTTAAAAAAATTAATATGTAGCCCTGACAAAGCCCAAAAAACCCTTAAGCACCGTTTCATATTAAGTAATGAAGACATATCAGGGGAGAATAAAATAGTGTCATCAGTACATTGCAACACTAAGATTGAGAAATTATGTACTGTAATCGATTGAATCAAACCCAAAAAGCTAGCTTTTGAAAGAGTAGAGGCCAAACCTTCTGCTGCCAAATTGTAAATGAAAGGGGTTAAGGAATCACCCTGCTTGAGACCTCTGGACATAGAAAATTCCTCAGTCGGAACTCCATTTATAAGAACCGCTAACTTGGAAGACTCAAGACACCCGTAAATCCACTGTTTCCACACCTGTCCGAAACCCATCACCTCCAGAACCTGCATCAAATAATTCCAATCTATAGAATCATTAGTTTTTTTTTTTGTCAAGTTTCCATAGGATGGATTTAATCTTTTGGACCTTAAGACTATGTACCACTTGTGCAGCAAACAATGCACTATCCATGATACACCTCCCTTCTATAAAGGC
Organism: Turnera subulata; assembly: GCA_028386065.3. Lineage (NCBI taxonomy): Eukaryota > Viridiplantae > Streptophyta > Magnoliopsida > Malpighiales > Passifloraceae > Turnera > Turnera subulata. The sequence goes on along the minus strand of JAKUCV010006964.1, from coordinate 36,639 downwards.
TGACTGTTGGAGTCCCACCAAAACAGGCATCACCTTCTTCAGTCTCTGCGCAAACAATTTAGAGATAATTTTGTAGATAGTGCTCACCAACGTAATGGGCCGGAAGTCATCAAGTGAAACAACACCAGATTTTTTCGCAATCAAGGTTTTGTAACCCAGATTCGCTCCTTTAGGAGATTGGCCCGATGATAGAACTCTGTCACCACATCCATTATATCACCTTTTACCAACTCCCAGCATCTATAAAACGAGAAGTTGAATCCGTCAGGCCCAGGAGCCATTGAGCTATCACAACTTTCCTCCATTGTGAAAGGTTGCTCAAGGGTCATAGCATCTAGAGGAGATTGTCTTTTAAAGCCCAAAGAACCTATAGAAGGTCTGATATTATCCCCTGCAGAATGTAGCTTTGAAAAGAAATCCCTCGCCTCTCCTTTTATCTTCTCTAAATCAGTAGATAGTAGGCCATCCACCTCTACACAATCAACCCTATTTTTGCGTCCTATGGTACAAGTTGTCAGATGAAAATATCTTGAATTTCGATCACCAAGACGGCACCAAGTAATCCTGGACTTTTGCCTCCACAAGGATTCTAACTATTTAGATTTTGAAGCTAACTCCACTTTGAGTTCCCGAATTCTGGTTGTTTCACTATCAGATAATCTCCTCCTCTCGGCAGTCCCTCTGCTTTATTAATTGTACGATTGATATCTTTCTGATGTTGTCCATAAATGCATGAGAAACCTGGGACTAATTTAGGGATTTAGGGATATCAATCGCATTATCGATGTATAAAGTGGAATGATAAAAAGAAAAAAATTAAACCTCATGTGTCTTTATAGATGGTACAATTAAGTCCTGTGGCTTTTAGCATAAAAAAATCCTGCAGCAGTATGGTCCAAAAATAAATCAAGAACGTCAAACATCTTATCCTAACGTTTCATACATACACCAAGTGGGAAGCTGATCTCCTTAGGACTTGGGACTTTTGAGAGTTGCGTGCAGAACCTGTCTCAATTCGGATTAGGCCTAGGATAAATCATGTCTCAATTCGGATTAGGCTTAGGATAACCGTGCATAAGAAAAGAACTGCCATGGCGGCCAAGAAAATGCGGAGTCGGTCATAGTACTCCTCTCATATATAGGAATTGTATTATGACTGCAAATCTGGGTTTCCCTGCTCATCCTCTTCTTCTTATTCTTTCGTTGTCTTTCTCCACTTCACATCTCCGCAGAAAAGCTAGTTTTTTTTTGATACTAACAGAAAAGCTAGTTATTGAAAGCAATGGTTCATAGTGAATCTGCCCTTACAAGGACAGCAACTCCGCCAGTTGTAGTCTCAACTTCCATCCACGATCTCGACGAACAGCTATTGTTGGAAATCTTGAAGCGACTACCCAACGCAAAACAAGCCACGGCATGCAAATTAGTCTCCAAGAATTGGTGCTCTCTAATCTCCACTCCTTTCTTTGTCTCTCGATTTGTTAATCACTATCATAAGCGTCATCCAAACGAACCCACACGTTTTGGGCTTATTACTACTGGTTTTGAAGGGTTTGCCAAACTATTTGTCCATGAACATGTCTACAAGTCCTCCAAATCCCTAATTTGTAAAACTTTTTTACTGTGCTTACCCACACTAATTATAACCTACTCAATGAAATATCTACCATCCGGTGACAATAGTATTGTAATCATAACCTCTTGCAACGATTTACTTCTGTGCACCTCCACAAGCGACCTGGATGACTCGCCCTATTATATATTTAATCCCTTAACCAAAAAATTGATGCCTCTACCGCCCTGTACAAGAGAAAAGTCCAAGCCGCTGATAGTTGGTCTTGTGTGTGGTAACCATATTCAAGGAAGCTTTAGAGTAGTGAGAATTCGTCAATTTAATGTTTCATCCAAGTTACTTTTGGAGACTTATGGTAGTGAGGAGAACAGGTGGGACGAGGTGGTTCTAGAGCATCCACCTCATTTTCGTCTTGCTTATTCTTCTGGTAGCTTTTCTTGGAATGGCTTCATGCATTGGGTTACAGACGATGATAAAACAGTTGCTTACAATCCTTATAAACCTGGTCACTTCTCTTTGATTGATAACCCAGCTCCTGGAAAATCCTGCCTTGGTGCATCTCAAGGATCATTGATGCTTTTTCAGTTGGTCAATATGGGGGTTAAAAGTGCTGCAAAGATTTGGGAGCTAACAGACTACAACACACCACAATGGATCATCAAGCATAGTGTTTGTTTTTCTTTTGGTTCCAGGCACCCATCCCGACTGATCGCCGCTCTGAAACTGCTTTTCCTCGATCCGAATGAAAACCATATAGTGTACTTGGCAAATAATGACAAGATTTACCGGTGGGATCTTAAGAGGAAAAAGCTGGGGCTTGTCAAAAGTGCTGAATTGAATGGGATCAAATCTGAATGTTTTCGAAATGGTGCGGCCGTCCATCTTATATTTCCATGTTGGCCAACAACAATCTCAGCCTTTCGTCCAAATTATCTATATATGATTTTTCCTTATTGTGTTATCCATGGAATAAAATATTTTCTGCATGTTTTACTAAAATAATGATCAGAAACCTTTTGTTCTTATTCTTTTCTATTCCATTGGGAATTTACTTATATGAGGTAAAGTTGGCATAGGATTCATTGTTTCAGTTTCCCTTCCCATCCCCTCACAATTCGTCGAACAGGCACAGCCTAGACCAAAGACATATTATATCTAGGAATTTGTGCCCTCTTCTATTAGAACTGCATAAATTTGTGCGATTTTATGATCTTCAGTGTACGATTGGATTGGAACTTGTTTTGGCTGACAAAATATCATGGATGATCAATCTATGATAATGTACGAATTACATTAATTTCTTCACTTGCTTCAACTTTTGTTTTTCGATTTATAATACGCCTAATTGTACACTGAAGACATTTACACTCCTGGGAATCCTACGAACATGACAGGCTGCTCTCCATTATCTCTAATTCCCTCCCATCTCCTTCCAAACCAGACTCCTGGATTTGGACCAGTCATCCATCATCCACATATTCTGTGAAATAGGGTTATTACTTCATTTTCAATAGACTCGGTCTTCACAGTGATAAACCATCCCCATGGATGTCTTTGTGCCCCTCAAAAATTGAATGTTGGATCTGGTTAGTCCATCACAATGGGATTGCCACTAAGGATATCCTTCTTCACAGAAATATTTAGGATTCTATTGACCCTTCATGCGCTCTTTGTAATGACTCCAATGAATCTCGTGACCATCTTTTCCTTCATTGTTCCTTCCCCTGGAGAATTTGGTATAGAATATGTAATTGGTGGGGCATTGCTTGGATATGCCCCACCAATATCGAGGGCCTCCTACCCTGTTGGACCTCCCTTCCTGCTACTTCCCCTCCAAAGGTTGCATGGTTCGTCATTGGTGCTGCTGTCTTGCATTCCATCTGGCTAGAAAGAAATAGCAGGATTTTCAACCAAACTGTTACCAACTGGGAACGAGTCGCCGACCTCTCTCTTGTCAGGTCCTCTAACTGGCTCAACGCTTTGCATCCTTCCCCTTCTCTCATTGTCAATGACGTCATTGCAAATGCCGAACATGTCAAACAATGGATAGGACCAAAGAGGAATTTTAACATGCTCCTTTAGACACCCCTCCCCCTGATCTGTTTTGTATTGCTCTTTACAGTTTCTGTGCGTCTAGTATTTGTACTCCCCATTCAGGTTCTCCCTGATAGGGGTTATTACTTGTTACTTCCCTTATATTAATAAAACCATCGTTAGCATCAAAAAAAATTACGCCTAATTACGCCTAATTGTAAGTTAATAATTATAGTATAATTTTCGATGGACAAGCACAAATATGCGTTTGGATGATGTGCCATCCCCGGTTGGAGTCACAAGTTAGTTGTCCCCTTGCATAATTTGGAAATTGATCCAAAACAATTACTAGTTAAGGACTACATTACAGAACAAAAAGAATTATGGGGAAGTGCTAAAGAAGACAGAGCATGCTCCAAGTCATGTGGCTTTGGCAGCAAATATGATCCAAACACTAAATCACGAACATCAACCACCTTTTCCCTTGTCATGTTTCATAGATATACCAAGTGTGAAACTATTTGTTGAGGTTAAGGAGCTACTCTTGAGAGTTAAGTGCAGAAGAAATAATGATCGGTCTCGATAATCCGAAAAATTCTATGGTGTGCACTGGATACCAGGTGACATACTATATGGCGGCATGCCACTTGGTTTTGGAGTAATGAAGACATTTTGAAATCAAGTTTCGAGGACTAACTTTTTTTTTTTTTTTGGTTATAACGAGTGCCAGGTAATTAAACTAAGCTACAGCCTGCAACTGCAGACGATCAACATGCAAAGTACGTAAACAAAGCCTGGGTACATCATTCAAAACCATCAAATCTGGAGGAGCAGTAAGTGCCATCTTTGCCAAACCATCTGCCACTTGATTCACTTCACGAGGACAATGCTGAAAAGAAACTTGAGAAAACTGACTGCTCAATGCCTGGATATTAACAACCAATGGATGGTATTGGAGTCGGCTGAACAGACCACCATTTAGTAACGATATTGCCTCTAAACAATCAGATTCAATAGTGACAGTAGTGTATTCAAATGCAGAGGCTAACCGTAGCCCATCATATATAGCATGGAGTTCAGCCAAGATAGCCGTACAAGGAGAGAGTTATGAGTGAAGTCCCCAATCCACTCACCAGTAGAGCTTCGAGCCACACCACCAGTGGCAGAGGCGTTGTTCATGAGAGCCACTGCAGCGTCAGTATTTACTTTGAGGGCACCTGGTTGGGGCGGTTGCCAAGATAATGAGTGCTGTGCATCCTCCCAATTAGAGTCACTCATAAGCAGGCACTCCATGGAAACTTCTCTAGCATATTGAAGAATGCCAGAAAGGACCATGTCAGAAGAGCGAGGTACCTCATTAAAAATAAATTCATTACCCCACTTCGATAGTAGCCAAGCAGCCATACCAAAGACAAGGAAAACCAACACGAAGCCCCTGAACAAACCAATCTTCAATATTACAAGAGAAGAAATCCGACCAAGCAACAGTTTGAATCAATTGCATCCAGATACGCCGGGAATAATGGCAATCTCGTAGGGCATGAATGCTAGTTTCCACTGCAGTAGAGCATCTCGGGCAACGGGGGTTGCTGCCCAAGTGACGGCGCATAAGAAACTCATTGGTAGAGATAGCATGATGGGCAGCTTGCTAGAGGAATGCTCTTGCACGGGGAAGGCCGTTCCATTTCCACGCAGCTTTCCACGGTGGCCGACGGGTTGAATCAGGGCTGTGAGGTGCCGCCGATTGATACGCTAAGCGAACGGAGACATCCCCCGATGATGTCCCATCCAAAAAGACCTGATCCCCTGTCCCACTGATAACCGGCGCAGGCTGTGCTTCTGTTTGGCCAAGAATATGGCAAGGTAAACATGTCTGTAAGATCGGCACATTCCATCCACCCATGGAAAGTACCACATCCGCAAGTCTCCAATGACTCCTTTCCTCAGGTATAGTAATTCCATCAAAAAGGGCTAATGGACCAAGACCCGGGATCTAAGAGTCAAACCAGAAACTATTTCCGTGACCATTCCAAAATATTCGTCCTAATTTGCTTTGAGTCAAAGGACAAGCTTTGCACACCCCACGCCAAATAATAGACGCATTAGATCTTGCCTCCACTCTAGGCACCAGGAGAGGACCCGTACCATATTTAGCACGTAGCAATTTCACCCATAACGCCTCAGGACGTGCAATCAATCCCCAAGCCAACTTTGCTAGGAATGCTTCATTAGCCTGTCTCATATGCCGCAAGCCCAAGCCTCCATCCACTTTCGGCTTACAAACAGTGTTCCAGGACACCGCTGACATCTTCCTAGTTTCATCCGAGGATCCCCAAATAAACTTACGGGTTCGTTTGTCCACATCATCACACAAGCCAAGAGGGAGAGGCATTGTTTGCATTGTATACGATGGGATCGATTGAATAACTGATTGAGCGAGCGTGATACGTCCGGCTAGGGAAAGACATTTACTTTTCCACCCAGCTAAACAGTCATCCACTTTCTGTAGAATATGCTTGACAGTCCCAGATGTAACTCGTCCATGAATAAGAGGGGTTCCCAGGTATTGTCCCAAAATTGGCAGTAACAGGAATGCCAAGTGTATCACTGATGGCAATAGCAAGCGACTCTGGGACATTGTGGGAGAAGAAGACTTTAGATTTCTCCTTGATCACTCTATGTCCGGAACTAACATAAAAATGATCCAAGCTATCCAAAATAACCTTAGCTTGATCGATAGAAGCTTCGGAAAACAGGAGCAAATCATCAGCGAAAAACATATGGGAGATGTTTGGAGCATCCCCACACACTTGAATTGGCTTCCAAATTCCATCATTCACAAGATGAACAATGGATTGGGAGAGGCGCTCCAGACACAGCACAAAAATTCGTAGGGTGACATCGGATCCCATTGTCTTAGCCCTCGCGACGGCTTAAACTCCTGTGTACTTGCATGGAACGAGAGGAAATACAAGTCATAATCAACTGGATCAAAGTTCCAGGCAATCCAATATCCTAGAGAGTATCCTTAACAAATTCCCACCGTAGACAATCATAGGCTTTCTCCAAATCAAGTTTAATTGCCATCCAACCCTGTGTACCCCGCTTGGTGCGCATGGAATGGAGTACTTCTTGAACAATAACCACATTATTATGAATAACTCGGCCCGGCACAAAACTCGTCTGGAACGGAAGTACCAAGCCATTCAACAAAGGTTTTAACCTGTTCACAATAACTTTTGTAAGGAGTTTATAGGCAACATTACATAAACTAATAGGCCTGAATTGAGTAACATATTCAGGACTATCCACCTTCGGGATCAAAGTAATCAGAGTAGGGTTTAACACAACATCAAAGGTACCAGAGTTGAAAGCCTCCCACACATATGAGACCAGTGAACCCCCTACAACATTCCAAAAATTTTGAAAAAAGAGGGCATGAAAACCATCAATCCCACGGGCTTTATGAGGACCCATTTGGAAGAGGACAGCTCCCACTTCCCTGTCAGTGACCAAGGCTTGGAAGTGAGTACCAGCATCCGGAGGAATTGGAGGGAAGCACCCCCTAGTTCGTAAAGGTAACCAAGGACCAATCTCCTGAGTGAATAAACTATGAAAATATCCAGTAACATGGATTGTTAAGATAGATTCATCAAAGCACCACTCCTCCCCGATAACGAGGCCAGAAACTCTATTTTGCCTCCACTGAATAACAGTAGAAGCATGAAAGAAAGTAGAATTCCGATCACCATGCCTAACCCTTTTACTTCGAGATTTTTGAAACCATAGCATTTCTTCCTGGGCAAGAACTCTATCCTACTGCTGTCTCAAATCAACCTCCAGAGCCTTAAGATAATTTCCCATTCGACCCCTACCCTTGGCTCCCTGAATTCTGGTAATGCGGGCTAGTAATTTTTTCTTCTTCCCAAAAATATTCCCAAATACCTCCCTGTTCCATGAGCTCAAATGTTCACCCAGGCTAGCAGTGGCAGTAGAGAGTGAGGTACCTGCATTCCAATGGTCATGTATCTCTGGTGCAAAACGTTCAAGTAACCACGCAGCCTGAAAGCGGAACGGCATGGGGCCAACAGGAATTCGTTATGGCCACAAGCACACCAAAAGTGGGGAGTGATCTGATTTGGTGCATGGTAGATGTACAACTTCTGCATTCGAAAATTGTAAATGCCACTCAGCATTCACAAGTGCCCTGTCAAGCCTCTCCAAAACATCTCCCCGTTCTCAAGTAAAAGGTGATCCATGGAAGCCCAAATCAATAAGGTGGCAATCATCAATCCATTCCACAAACTGGCGGCAGTGATAAGAAATTGGTGGTTCGCCTCTCTGCCTTTCTTTCGGACCAAGGATTGAGTTAAAATCCCCGGCAATAAGCCAGGGCCCGAGAAAACGGGAGGGTAAGCCAATTGTGTCTAGCCAAAAGCTCCGTCTCGGGCCAACTCTGGGGCTTGCATAAACCGCGGTAATATAGCATGGCGGACCCGTACGCCACGCAACAGAAACATGAACAAACTGTGAATGCACTTCAAGAGAAGTAACAGTAAGACAATGATGCTGCCAGCATAACCAAATACCACCAGCCCTCCCATCCACTTCAAATACCTCAAAGGCATCAAAACCACAGCGAGACAAAACTGGTTGCGCTTGAGAAAATGGAATTTTTGTTTCGAGAAGGGCAATTAATGCAGGTCTATGATTCTGCACCAAATCTGTAACGCCCCGGATTTTCATAATTTGATTTTTGGGATTTTCGGAATTTCTATTCCAATTATACCCTTGTGGAATTTCCGGATTTTTGGTTATGTAAATAAATTATTTTCCTTGGGAATAATGTTTTTAGGCTGGTTATATAAGGGGTTTAAGTTTCGTCGGAAACGGGGACTTGTTTCGGGGTGAAACGGGGTTTTAACGTAGTTGTAAGTAAAACTACGTCGTTTTGCTTAATGAAAAAAAAAAGAAAGAAGACGTTGACTAGGGCGGGTTGACCGCGCCTCAGCCAAAAACGGCGTCGTTTTGGGACTGGGCCGGCTCACACCCTAAAAACCCTAGCCCCTTCCCTCTCTTTCTTTTCTTTTCTTTTCACCCTTTCTTCTTCTTTCTCTTTTCTTCCTCCGACGGCGCCCCCTTCCCGTTCTTTCGTCTCTTCTCATCTTCTCAGCTCTCTCTCCCTTCTCCCTCTCTTCCTTTTCTTTTCCCTTCTCCTTTCTTCATTCTTCTCTCAGTTGCAGCCGCTCCTCACCCCTCTTTTTTCTCTTTTTCTCTTTTCCGTCCGGCCGTCCGGTTATCTTCGTCTCATCCTTGCCACTTCCACGCCGTTGTCGCCCTTCTCACACCAAGCTCGCCGCCGCCACCGCTGCAAGGACCCGAGGCCGGTTTGACCAGTGACGAATCGGGAGGATTTCTATGTGGCCTCTCTTGCGACCGGCTGCGTCGCCGACGATGTAAGCCGCCGGTTTCCTCATCCCTCTCGGTTCTTTGTTTCGCTTTCTTCTTGTTCATGTGTGGTTGGACTAATTGTTGGTTTGGGTGTTGTGGTGTTTGTGTTGTTGTTGGTGTGTTGATGGCGTGTGTTTGGGTGGTTCCTGCCGGCGGTCGGGTGTGTGTTGTGGTTGTCGGCTCGGATGCGGGTTGGTGGCTGTGTCATGTGGGTTCCTTGCCGGCAGTGCAGGTGGTGGCTGTTGTCCAGGTACAATGTCGGAGTTGTGTTCGGGCAGAGGTGCTTCACGGGCAGTTTGTGTTGTTCTCCGGGTAAGGACGCAACCTTTCAGTTTCTTTCAATTCTGTTTTGCGTTGGTTGTTGGCTGAAATGGTCCTCTTCCGAACTGTGGCAGTGTTTGGGTGGTCGTTCTGGTGGCTCGGGAATTTTCCGGCGAGGCTCGGGAGTTTTTCGTCGAAGGCTCGGGTTTTTTTTATTCCGGCATTAAACGGTATTGTTTCGATGTGTAATTTGGAGTTTTTAATCTTATTCATGGCATGTAATAATTATTGTGGATATAATTGTTGTATCGGGAAGTAAAGGATGTTTAGTGGAATACCGTATGCGGGGTTATGTGTATGTATAGCTGGGAATTTACCGACACGGGTAGAACCATAGGCCGGGAAACATTTGGGCTCGGGTTGACCTTGAATTTAAGTAACGGGCTTCGAGCCCAAATTTCAACTTGGTTGATTAAGGACTTAAGGAAGTGGGCCTTAGGCCCGGAAATCGAATTTGGACTTAGATTGGACTTTAGGCCGGAAACTCGTAAAGAACATAATGAGTGGGCCATAGGCCCGGGAACTACTTTTGGACTTAGTTGGGCTTAAGCCCGGTGAACCTTAGGTCCCGATACTCGGAGTTTAGGTGAGAGAACATCATGTCGGGCTTAGACCCGGGAATTTCTTAATTGGCTAACTAGGGACGGGTTTAACTCAGTTGAGCATTATAGTTATCATGCATGCACGACTTATTGTGATTGTTTGTAATTTGTTGTGTGTGCCGGTATTCAGGGACGGGTAACACCTCGGGAGCTGGAGGATATGTCTTGGGAAAAGCTCCACAGGACAATCGTCGTTGAGGTGACTTTATATGTCTTTTTATGTTTGTATGCATAAGCTTGTTGGATTGGTCGGTTTGAGTTGCATGCCTGTTTGCTAACATATTGTGATCCATATTGTGTGCCTATGTCTTACTAGTTGCTATTGAGTATGAATTTTTGGATTGTTATGGAGATAATATGTGATGTGATTTGGGGTATTTGTGTGATGTGCTGTGGGTCGGAGACCCGGATATATGACTAAGAAGTGAATACACACAACCCTGTTAAATCACAACTCTTGGCACACATAAACTTATAATTTGTGAATAAAGATAATGTACAGTAGAAGATAGGCTACTGTGTGCTGATGACCGGTTGGTTCGAGCGGGAAGTGATACCCCTCGGGTTTGCATGCGGGATAGCATGTGATATGCGGATTTGCATATGGGTCTGTAATGACCGGTTCTACCTCCCTCCTTCTACCTCCCCCTTTCTACCTCCCTCTTTCTCTCTGTCTCTCTCTCTCTCTCTATGGATATGTTTAGGCTTCGTGCCTGGTTTTATTTGGGCTTATGCCTGGTTGTCTCATGAGACGGGACCGAGCTCGACGCACACAGTAGGGGCCCTGAATAACAAATTATAGTAAGAAAACTCAACACACAACAGGTGGAGAATAATGAACTGTTTGCTAGAATGTCTTGGCATGTTAGTACTGGTTGTTGTATGTTGCTTACTTGTCTTGTATCTCTTCTTTCCTTTCGAACTTGATCTGCACACCCTCATAATTAGATTTATACTGCTCACTGAGTAGGCGACTCACATAATCGCCAACGTTGTTTTTCAGACTTTAGTTAGCGTGCAGTAACTTTCTACCCTTCCAGAGTACGGACGTGGTTATCTCAGCAGGTAGCTGTGCTTCTTCTCCCGGTTGGATCCATAGGGCCGACTTGCAATCCGCTTTTACTTTTGATTTATTTCTATCATTATTTTCCGCTGCACTGTATTTTGAGGAGATGTCATTTTGATTTTGATTATTTTATCGGCGGGTTGTCGGGATTTAGTATTGATGATGTATCGACAGGATGCCGGGTTGATTTGTGGCTTGCTAAGCCTGTTTGATTATGTTTTTTATGACATCTCGGGATTTTAAGAATTTCTTTCCAGACAATATTCTGATATTGGTTTTTGTGTCCTGGGTTTTAGGGGTATTTTGGTAATTTCCTTATGTTTAGGTATTTTATTGTAAAATTGGGACACGGGTGTTTCAGCTTGGTAGCGGAGCAGGCTTCAGACCCTTGGTTTTAAAAAGTGTTTTAAACTTTGTTTTCAAAGTGAATTCTGTGTTTAAGCCTGTTTCCGGATTTATGATTTAAAAAAAAAGTGTTTTGACTCATTTGCATTCATATAGGCGTTGGTATGGATCACCAGGGGCAGCACAATGCTGAGGATGACGCCGCTACTCATGCCTCCGACAATGTGTTGGTGATGCAGGTTCCCGTTGGTCAGGGGAACAATAATGCAGCAGAGAATAATGCTGCAGGTGGTGGAGGACAGAATGCTGTGCCACCTGTTGTGGACCCAGCGTTCCAGCAGTATCAGGCCTTTCTGCAGTGGCAGTAGTTCCAGTAGTTTCAGCAGCAGCAGCAGGGTGCCCAGCCAATAGTACCTGCTGCAGCAGGTGGTATGGAGAGTGGATACAAACACATGGATAAATCTGCAGTTAAGGAATTCTCAGGTGGAGAGGGCAAAGTCAAGGAGTTTGATGATTGGTTTCGCCAGGTAGAGAATGTTCTGGAGAAGTTCACTTGTGCTCCTGAGCAGAGAGCTCGATTTGCGGCACACAAGTTCACGGGGTATGCATTGACATGGTGGCAGGAACTTGTGACCGACCTACCTAAGCCTGTGGAGATGCCTTGGGAGGATTTCAAGGAGAAATTCTACAAGGAGTTTCTTACTGTTGGATTTTTGGAGGAGCAGAAGAAGCATTTTCTTGAGGTGAAGGAGGGTCTAGATGAGACTGTATCAGCTTTCAGGATCCGGTTCAGCATTCTTCTCTCATATGCTAGGGAGTTTGTGCCCGATGAGTTGACCAAGTGTAGGCGGTTTGTTAACGGCTTACGTATAGAGTTGGCTTTAGCTGTGGCTGGTGGAGGGCACAAGACTTGGGAGGCAGTTTGTGCGGCTGCTTTTGATGCTGAGAGGGTTTAGTTGATCGGGAAGGAGGATCGGGCAGCCGAGCAGAGGAAGCAGTCATCTGCTTCAGGTCAAAAGAGGCAGTATTCTGATGCCGGAGGTGCAGATTATTCTGTTGGACAGAGTTCTTCTTTCCAGGGTCCGAAGAAGTTCCGAGCGCAGAGTTATCAGGGTGGACCAGGCAGATCCTCAGGAGGACGGTCCTATCAGTCTGGCTCTCGGGGACGGGGCTTCTCGGCACGGTTCTCAGGTACATGCTGGCATTGCAACATGCCGGGACACCAGAAGTCATCTTGCTACAAGTGGATTAAGGATAATGGTGGCAGTGGTTCCCAGTACACAGTACAGAGTTCCGTGGCTAGTGGTGCTGTTTCTTCTGGTCCGAACAGGGGTGGCGGACAGCAGGGTCGAGGTCGTGGGGGTACTGGAGCTCCGAACCGCGGGGGTGCGACTCAGTCTGTTGCAGCTCCTAGGGTTTATGCCATCACCCGAGAGGAGGCTGCTGATGCTCCAGAGGTCATAGCAGGTACCTTTATGGTTTTTGGTCAGTTTGCACATGCTTTAGTTGACCCAGGTTCTACACATTCTTTTGTATCATGTGCATTCATGACTACTCATAACATAGAGGATGATAACCTTAGTAGACCCTTGAGAGTCCGTTTACCCACTAGAGATATAGTAGTTGTTGATCGAGTTTGTAGAGATGTATCGATAGAGTATGATAGTGAGAGTTTTCCTTCTGATCTTGCTGTCATGGACTTGGGAGAATTTGATGTTATCTTAGGTATGGATTGGTTGTCCAGACACCAGGCAGTAGTTGATTGTCGGGCCAGGGAAGTGTCCTTATCATCTTTGTTGGGGCGTAGATTGGTGTTCGTTGGAGAATGAAGAGCCCTATCGGCATGTTGTATCTCGGCCATCCAAGCATTCAGGATGATCCGAGAGGGTTGTGATGCTTTTCTAGCTCATGTGGTCGATTCTTTGGTACCAGTACCTGGAGTGGAGGATATTCCTATTATTCGGGAGTTTTCCGATCTATTTCCTGATGATTTACCTGGGTTGCCTCCGGAGCGGGAGGTGGAGTGTACAGTTGACTTGGTACCGGGAGTTGCACCTATTTCTATACCGCCCTGCAGAATGGCTCCGGCAGAACTTCAGGAGTTGAAGAAACAACTGGAGGAGTTGTTGGATAAGGGTTTTATTAGACCGAGCATCTCACCATGGGCTGCCCCGGTCTTGTTTGTGAAGAAGAAGGATGGCAGTATGCGGATGTGTGTGGATTATAGGCAGTTGAACAAGGTGACTGTGAAGAACAAGTATCCTTTGCCTAGGATTGATGACTTGTTCGATCAGTTGCAGGGTGCATCTGTATTCTCGAAGATAGACTTGCGATCTCGTTACCATCAGGTTCGGATTGCAGAGCAGGACATACCGAAGACTGCATTCCGTACTCGGTATGGTCATTATGAGTTTGTGGTGGTACCTTTTGGTCTGACGAATGCACCGGCAGTGTTCATGTGTATGATGCAGCAGGTTTTCCATGAATTTCTGGACCGGTTTGTGGTAGTGTTCATTGATGATATTCTGGTCTACTCGAGTAGTAAGGCCGAACATGAGGACCACTTGAGACTGGTTTTGCAGAGGTTGAGAGAAGAGCAACTCTATGCCAAGCTCAGCAAGTGTGAGTTTTGGTTGGACGAGGTCGCATTTCTTGGGCATATTGTGTCCGGTGAGGGCATTAAGGTGGATTCGGCCAAGATCAAGGTAGTTATGGATTGGGAGCCACCGAAGAGTGTATCGGAGATACGGAGTTTTCTTGGACTTGCTGGTTACTACCGGAGGTTCATTGAGGGTTTTTCCTTAATAGCGGGTCCCATGACTAAGCTGTTGAGGAAAGACTATGCTTTTGTTTGGGATGACGGTTTTCAGAAGAGTTTTGAGGAGTTGAAGAGTCGGTTGACTTCTGCACCGGTTTTGACTGTTTCGAGACCCGGAGTGGAGTACACGGTGTTCAGTGATGCTTCTGGTATGGGCTTGGGATGTGTTTTGATGCAGGAGGGTCGGGTGATTGCTTATGCCTCCAAGCAGTTGAGAACTCATGAGAGGAACTATCCGACCCATGATCTGGAGTTAGCTGCTGTGATCTTTGCTTTGAAGATCTGGAGACACCATCTGTACAGTGAGAAGTGTCGGATTTTCACGGATCACAAGAGTTTGAAGTACATCATGACCCAAAAGGAGCTTAATATGAGGCAGAGACGCTGGATTAAGCTTCTGAAGGATTATGATTGTACTATCGAGTACCATCCAGGTAAGGCCAATGTTGTGGCAGATGCATTGAGCCGGAAGAGAGTGGCTTCTGCGGATGAGGACTCAGTTTCTTATGCTTTGCCTTCCTTGGTGGAGCTAAGGTCGTTGGATGCACAGTTGGAGGTGGATGTTACTGGGGCGTTGCTTGCCAGTTTGAGCATCCGGCCGACCTTGAGAGATAAGATAATGGAGTTGCAGTATGGTGATCCTCATTTAGCAGAGTTGAGGGATAAGGCTCTCGGTAGAGAGAGTTCTAGTTTCTATGTCCGGGAGGATGGTGCTTTGATGACCGGTGATCGGTTGTGTGTTCCGGATGTTGATGATTTGAGGAGATGGATCATGGATGAAGCGCATAACGCGCCATATGCTATGCATCCGGGTAGCACTAAAATGTACCAAAACTTGAAGAGTCATTATTGGTGGCCCGGGATGAAGAAGGATGTTGCGGAGTTTGTGGCTCGTTGTATGACTTGTCAGCAGGTGAAGGCCGAGCATCAGGCTCCTGCCGGCAAGTTGTGATCTTTGACTATTCCGCAGTGGAAGTGGGAGCACATCACTATGGATTTTGTGATGGGTTACCGAGGACCCGGGGTCGACATGATGCCATTTGGGTCATTGTTGACAGGTTGACCAAGTCAGCTCATTTCCTACCGATTCAGCAGACGGATAGAATGGATAAGCTGGCGAGGTTGTATGTTTCGGGTATTGTCCGTCTACATGGTGTTCCACTATCCATTGTGTCGGATAGGGATCCGAGGTTTACTTCCCACTTCTAGAAGAGTTTGCAGTCAGCTTTGGGTACTAAGCTGAATTTCAGTACTGCATTCCATCCGCAGACCGATGGGCAGTCAGAAAGGACTATTCAGACACTGGAGGATATGCTTAGAGCCTGTGTGCTCAATTTTAGTGGTTCTTGGGATGAGACATTACCGTTGGTTGAGTTTGCTTATAACAATGGGTATCACTCTAGTATCGGTATGGCGCCTTATGAGGCTTTGTATGGGCAGAAGTGTCGTAGTCCGATCTGTTGGGATGAGGAAGGTCTGAGACAGGTGGTTGGTCCGGACCTAGTCCAGGAGACTGTTGATCAGATCGAGGTGGTTAAGCAGTGTATGAGAGCTACTCAGGACCGGCAAAAGAGTTTTGCCGATAAGCATCGTCGGGAGATGGAGTACAATGTAGGTGACAGAGTTTTCCTCCGTGTTGCTCCCTGGAGAGGTGTTATCCGGTTTGGGAGGAAGGACAAGTTGAGCCCTCGTTATATTGGTCCTTATGAGATTATGGAGCGGATTGGTCTGCTGGCCTACAGGTTGGCTTTACCGGAGGAGCTGTCGCGCATACACGATGTATTCCGTGTTTCGATGCTGAGGCGTTACCGGTCTGATCCTAGTCATGTTGTATCCCGACAGAGGTGGAGGTTTCTGAGGATTTGACCTATGTGGAGGAGCCGGTTGAGATTCTAGCTCGGGAAGAGTGACAGTTGAGGAGTCGTACCATTGCTATGGTTCGGGTTAGATGGAGCCGTCATTCTCCGAATGAAGCTACTTGGGAGGTTGAGTGCCTTATGCGGGGACAGTATCCCTATTTTTTTTGATGTTTCATATCTTGTAATTTCGAGGACGAAATTTCCTTAAGTGGGGGTAGAACTGTAACGCCCCGGATTTTCATAATTTGATTTTCGGGATCTCCGGAATTTTTATTCCAATTATACCCTCGTGGAATTTCCGGATTTTTGGTTATGGAAATAAATTATTTTCCTTGGGAATAATGTTTTTAGGCTGGTTATATAAGGGGTTTAAGTTTCGTCGGAAACGGGGACTTGTTTCGGGGTGAAACGGGGTTTTAACAAAGTTGTAAGTAAAACTACGTCATTTTGCTTAATGAAAAAAAAAAAAGAAAGAAGATGTTGACTAGGGTGGGTTGACCGCGCCTCAACCCAAAACGGCGTCGTTTTGGGACTGGGCCGGCTCACACCCTAAAAACCCTAGCCCTTTCCCTCTCTTTCTTTTCTTTTCTTTTCACCCTTTCTTCTTCTTTCTCATTTCTTCCTCCGACGGCGCCCCCTTCCCCTTCTTTCGTCTCTTCTCATCTTCTCAGCTCTCTCTCCCTTCTCCCTCTCTCCCTTTTCTTTTCCCTTCTCCTTTCTTCATTCTTCTCTCAGTTGCAGCCGCTCCTCACCCCTCTTTTTTCTCTCTTTTCTCTTTTCTGTCCGGCCGTCCGGTTATCTTCGTCTCATCCTTGCCACTTCCACGCCGTTGTCGCCCTTCTCACACCAAGCTCGCCGCCGCCACCGCTGCAAAGACCCGAGGGCGGTTTGACCAGTGACGAATCGGGAGGATTTCTATGTGGCCTCTATCGCGGCCGGCTGCGTCGCCGACGAGGTAAGCCGCCGGTTTCCTCATCCCTCTCGGTTCTTTGTTTCGCTTTCTTCTTGTTCATGTGTGGTTGGACTAATTGTTGGGTTGGGTGTTGTGGTGTATGTGTTGTTGTTGGTGTGTTGATGGCGTGTGTTTGGGTGGTTCCAGCCGGCGGTCGGGTGTGTGTTGTGGTTGTCGGCTCGGATGCGGGTTGGTGGCTGTGTCGTGTGGGTTCCTTGCCGGCAGTGCAGGTGGTGGCTGTTGTCCAGGTACAGTGTCGGAATTGTGTTCGGGCAGAGGTGCTTCACGGGCAGTTTGTGTTGTTCTCCGGGTAAGGACGCAACCTTTCTGTTTCTTTCAATTCCGTTTTGTGTTGGTTGTTGGCTGAAATGGTCCTCTTCCGAACTGTGGCAGTGTTTGGGTGGTCGTTCTGGTGGCTCGAGAATTTTCTGGCGAGGCTCGGGAGTTTTTCGGCGAGGCTCAGGAATTTTTCGGCGAAGGCTCGGGTTTTTTTATTCTGGCATCAAACGGTATTGTTCCGATGTGTAATTTGGAGTTTTTAATCTTATTCATGGCATGTAATAATTATTGTGGATATAATTGTTGTATCGGGAAGTAAAGGATGTTTAGTGGAATACCGTATGCGGGTTATGTGTATGTATAGCCGGGAATTTACCGACACGGGTAGAACCATAGGCCGGGAAACATTTGGGCTCGGGTTGACCTTGAATTTAAGTAACGGGCTTCGAGCCCAAATTTCAACTTGGTTGATTAAGGACTTAAGGAAGTGGGCCTTAGGCCCGGAAATCAAATTTGGACTTAGATTGGACTTTAAGCCGGAAACTCGTAAAGAACATAATGAGTGGGCCATAGGCCCGGGAACTACTTTTGGACTTAGTTGGGCTTAAGCCCGGTGAACCTTAGGTCCCGATACTCGGAGTTTAGGTGAGAGAACATCATGTCGGGCTTAGACCCGGAAATTTCATAATTGGCTAACTAGGGACGGGTTTAACTCAGTTGAGCATTATAGTTATCATGCATGCACGACTTATTGTGATTGTTTGTAATTTGTTGTGTGTGCCGGTATTCAGGCACGGGTAACACCTCGGGAGCTGGAGGATCTGTCTTGGGAAAAGCTCCACAGGACAATCGTCGTTGAGGTGACTTTATATGTCTTTTTATGTTTGTATGCATGAGCTTGTTGGATTGGTCTGTTTGAGTTGCATGCCTGTTTGCTAACATGTTGTGATCTGTATTGTGTGCCTATGTCTTACTGGTTGCTATTGAGTATGAATTTTTGGATTGTTATGGAGAGAATATGTGATGTGATTTTGGGTATTTGTGTGATGTGCTGTGGGTCGGAGACCCGGATATATGACTAAGAAGTGAATACACACAACCCTGTTAAATCACAACTCTTGGCACACATAAACTTATAATTTGTGAATATAGATAGTGTACAGTAGAAGATAGGCTACTGTGTGCTGATGACCGGTTGGTTCGAGTGGGAAGTGATACCCCTCGGGTTTGCATGTGGGATAGCATGTGATATGCGGATTTGCATATGGGTCTGTAATGACCGGTTCTACCTCCCTCCTTCTACCTCCCCCTTTCTACCTCCCTCTTTCTCTCTGTCTCTCTCTCTCTCTCTATGGATATGTTTGGGCTTCGTGCCTGGTTTTATTTGGGCTTATGCCTGGTTGTCTCATGAGACGGGACCGAGCTCGACGCACACAGTAGGGGGCCCTGAATAATAAATTATAATAAGAAAATTTAACACACAACAGATGGAGAATAATGAATTGTTTGCTTGAATGTCTTGGCATGTTAGTACTGGTTGTTGTATGTTGCTTACTTGTCTTGTATCTCTTCTTTCCTTTCGAACTTGAACTGCACACCCTCATAATTAGATTTATACTGCTCACTGAGTAGGCGACTCACATAATCGCCAACGTTGTTTTTCAGACTTTAGTTAGCGTGCAGTCACTTTCTACCCTTCCAGAGTACGGACGTGGTTATCTCAGCAGGTAACTGTGCTTCTTCTCCTGGTTGGATCCATAGGGCCGACTTGCATTCCACTTTTACTTTTGATTTATTTCTATCATTATTTTCCGCTGCACTGTATTTTGAGGAGATGTCATTTTGATTTTGATTATTTTATCGGCGGGTTGCCGGGATATAGTATTGATGATGTATCGGCAGGATGCCGGGTTGATTTGTGGCTTGCTAAGCCGGTTTGATTATGTTCTTCATGACATCTCGGGATTTTAAGAATTTCTTTCCAGACAATATTCTAATATTGGTTTTTGTGTCCTGGGTTTCAGAGGTATTTTGGTAATTTCCTTATGTTTACGTATTTTATTGTAAAATTAGGACACGGATGTTTCAAAATCCCTTAGAGCACGACCAAATTTGTCACTACCAGCGCCTTGGTAGTTCCAAAAAAAAAATCAGAGGAAATATGATCCATTAGATATAGAAAATGGAAAGAAAACGCACCCCAAAGTAGAGACCTAAGCCAGGGCCTCGCTCATATCCTGATCCCTGTCCATATCTGAAGGTTGCAAAGTCTACTTAACGTGTTCAGCCGCCGTCAACTGACCAGGTGGCTGCGCCGTGCCATCTGATGACATGGCATGAGAAGTAGGAACCACATCATGGAGGACATCCCGCCCCTTATTTGAAAAATCAAACGCAATGTCGAGTCCCATAGCTGAGCTCTTGTCATTGACAACAGGATCAACTCCATTACTAGAGGGGTGATGATCGTGACAAGTAGACGAACAAGCGATAAAAGCCAAATTTTCAGATCGGACCAGCATTGAAGTTAGAGGAGAAACAAGCTTACTTTGGAACTGTCGGTTAAAGTCATCACGGGAGGGGTTCTTAATACTCTCTGTCAGCAAAACTTTCACTCCGGATTAGTGAGTAGATGTAGGCACTGAACTCTAGCTGTGAATCACCAGTGCAAATGCACCATCATTGGCCCATGCACGCTTAGCACCTGATCCGGTCTTGAATACCTTAGGAGCTGTCACTTTGCTTTTAGACTCCCCCCCTGTAGTGGAATTCTTCCGCGGTTTTGTCATGGTCGGAACAGAAGGGCCAGTCTATTCCTTCCGGCTGGTTTCAGTTTCATGACCCATCTCTTCAAGCTCCTCCTGCTGGAGCGCACTAAAATGAGAACCCCCCGCTACACTTTTTTGGGGGCGCTTATACTCAGTAGTTCCAGGAGGCTTTCTCGGTGCAGGACGTGGCTTTCGACTCACATGCATCCATTTTCCATACTAAGGCTCACTAGACACGTCACTACACTCACGGGGGATATCGAGACCAGTAGTATGCTACGGTGCCTCAGTCATTGATGCCACATTCTCCCTTGAACAAATAGATCCACAGAACCAGTTTGCTGGTTTCGGCTTGGACCACTGGACATGTTATGGCCTGCCATACCGCAATCAAAACATATAGTCGGTAGGTCCTCATACTCTATATTGTACCAAATCCCCTCTAAGCAAACCCGTGGTTCTAGGGGTTTTATTAAATCCAGTTCTACCACAATATGGGCAAATTGTGCCCTATCTGTCTGTTGAGCTGGTATGTCAATACGGACAGTTTTCCCGATCATATCACACACCATCTTGAGAACACCAACATGGTAGTGCTCTACTGGAAGCCTTGGTATTCTGACTCACGCCACCACAGATGAGACCTTATGTGTGCTAGGGTTAAAATTAGGACGCCATGTCTCCACCGATAAGTACTGCCCTAGAATCATCCATGGTCCCCCTGTGAGCACTCGAATATAGTCTTCATAGGAGTAGAACTTAACCATGTAGTAGTTATGCTCCAAGTCAATGACTTTAACCCCACTCCGCAGCTGCCAGACCCTAGAAAGTCTGCTACTGAGAGCTCGGTAGCCAATACTCCGACCCTAGGGTTTGATGATCAAGGTGTTTTCCCAAGCCTTATATAACTTCGCCCGAAACCGGTCAGTATATCGGACGATAGGGCCTTGGAGCGATGCAATAACAATAACATCTCCATCCTCGATAGCAAAGTTGGTGTCAATGGTAGGTTCGTTCCACACTGATCCTTGAGTAAGGGTGTCTCGAAAGGATCTGGGTGGTTCCACAGACGTATCAGCCCCTATTGTTGGAGCCGTGGCTGGCGGCCGAAGGCCACCATCCGAGGGTTGGCCCTCAGTCATGTAGGCACAACTCGTCGTAACCCTGAAACCCTAGTTCCGAAAAAGTTGGAACGTTTTTTTTCTTTGTTTAAGAATCCGAGGACTAACTTTTATGATTTCAGCCATATCTCAATTCAGTTTAATTTAAACCCATTGATGGCTCTCAAAAGTGGGTAGACCAAGGGTATGACTGCGTATATGAAAAAAAAAAATTGGCATGGGTTTAAACTTTCAATTTTGATTAAGAATATATAGGCCCCAAAAGGCCTTTTGTTGCGCCTAGGCTAGGGGAGAGAAGCTTAGCTATGGAGTGAACTTGAGAAGTGCCGTCAGCCTTGTGGGCTCCTAAATTACACAGACAAAACAGGCCGACAATAACTGTTTAGTTTATTTACAATGTAAACTTGAATTTGGAGATATTTGTCTTGAATCCTTTCACCGGTTTCTGCAGAAAATTGCCACAAGTGCCCCTTTCTTCCGAAGATTGGCACTATTATGCTTATGGTAGGCCCCTCTCTTTAGAAAAATGAAACTATTATGCTTATGGTTTCGGGTATGATTCGGCTTCTGATGACTATAAAATTTTTGTAGCTACAGGTCCTAGTCTTGATCCCAAACCTGAAAATGATGCTAAAGTTGAATTTTTCTCACTCAAAACAGGTTCTTGGAGAAAGGTGGAAAATCCTGACCGGGAGCACTTGCAACATTATCTATCTTTGGGGGGCATGAGTCTCCTCTTGAATGGAGCACTTCACTGGGGGAAAGATATTAAAATCGTCGCTTTTGATTTGGACAAGGAGAAGTTTTATCATGTCCCTAGCCCTCCAAATCTGATTAGTTATCCTGGTTATGGATCATACCATTGCTTGGGAGTTGTTGGGCAATATCTTTGTATGTGCCTTGTTTCTACTACGGGAAGGGAAAAAAAATACTGTTTGGATAATGAAGGAGTACTGCAACGAGGCCTCCTGGGTTCCCTTTATTACATATACTTATTCTGGATATCATAATGAGGGAGGTCTAGAATATGTGTGCGAATTCGTACCACAGTCTTTCAGGGATGGTAGATGTGTGACGCTTCAATTTGCCCAAGAAAAAATTCATATGCTAAAATGGAATAATATTCTTGAAGAGAGTGATGAAGATGAAAAATACTCCAAGAAGATAGTTCATCCTTTCAATTTTGGTTCTATTTTGCCATTTTCTTATCGTTTCATCCTGTGTTGACTGGCCATGTTGTTTGTTTTTCTATGATCATCTAGTAATTGTTAGAGACTAGAATAAGGCCACATGGCACATGTGTCTTGCTTCTTCTTCTTCCACTGACGGCTTTAGACAGCATCCATCTATTAGACTAGTTAACTTGTTTCAGCTGTGACAACGTGCAGACAGCATATGGAACTCTCGACTTGCAAACTTCTCAATTTCCTGTTTTCTTCAAATTGCTTGTTTCAAATAAAAAAACACTGGAAAAGTTTATGATGAAACCAAGCAATATTTGAGTGTGGTCGTAGATTTGAATCCTACCTGTCCAGAATTGATTCATTCTAAATTTATTAATGAAAAGGTTTGCTTTGAACATTAAGAGGAACGACGGTGCGGATTCATCACATATATGTAAACTCTAAACTCTGCAAAGTAATATGAAAACTTGATACATTTGCAGGTAGTGGGGAATCAATTTTTGTGTGCCTACTGATGTTCCTTCCTTCTTCTCACAATGGTTCTCCCTTTTTTTTTATGCTAACAATGATTTTTATTGATTGTGGTAAAAAGGCCTAGTACATTTTTATTGATTTGGTCAAGAGTCCAAGTATTGTGGTTCTCCATTGTTGGTTCTCACAAAGCCAGGTCAGCTGGTAAATTGGGACTAATGTGGAGTTGGTCAAAGTGATAATTGACTTGGTTCTGCTTGAGAGAAGTCTTATGTTTGAGTCCTTGTGTATGCAGAAAATTCTTTTTGGGAGACTCATCCACAATAGGTAGGCGCACGACGCGGGTCGGATTGGGGATTAGTCGAGGCAAAGCTCCAGATACCGTTTGGGAAACGTTCTTATTTGATCCGAGCTAACCATTCCTCTTTCCTTTATAAAAGAGAAACTCGTGAGTCCTCAGCTGCAAGTTTGCGGAAACATCTCTTAGGGCCCTTCGATCTTCTAATTGATTCAGGGTTAGATATGACAAAGGAAGCACTATAAGGAAAATCATGTTGGGGCTTGGACTACAGTTTGTAAATCCTATCTTGATTTCTATAAATTCAACGTTATATCAAAAGAAAAAATATTTAATGTAAAATTGAAAAGTGAAAAAAAAACTAAAATAATTACTATTTTTTTAATTGATGTTGTCAATTTTTTTTTCTTTTATTTTTTTGGGATGGTGAGGTAGAGTTGGGTCGGTTTGATGTTTGGTGGAGTCGGTTCAATGTACTCCTTAAGGGTTCTACAACGGCCCACTAGCCCAGCAATTGGTATATTAAAGGTAAAGGGACTCTATTTGTCACCGAAACCCTAAAACAAGAAAACATACTCCTCGCAAAATAAACATAAGCCGGCGATCTCCACGAACATGGCAGCAACCAATTCCAGTTATTTACCTCCAGAAATTGTGGAGGAGATTCTAGCTTTGTTACCCATCGATTCCATTCATCGATTCAGATTTCTCTCCAAGTCGTGGTTCTCTTTGCTGGCGATCAAGTTTGAGCTACCGAAGAAACTCCTACGGTGCCGCCGCAAAGGGGACCAATTCCTTTTTGATGCTGTTGTATTACCAGAGTATGGAGGCGATGTAAAAGATACAGTGTATACGGGGCCAGAGTTACCAGGTGGGATTAGGTCCTATGCCTTTGTCGGATCATGCAATGGATTAGTTTGTTTGCAACGTAAGAAGCAGTTTTTTTATGCTAAATGTACGAAGGAGTTGGAGATGCTTGTCTTGAATCCTGTCACCGGTATCTGTAGAAAATTGCCAGAAAGAAGGCACTACAATCCTTATGTTTATGGTTTTGGGTATGATTCGGCTTCTGATGATTACAAGGTCTTTCTAGCTGGAGATGGTGCTAACGTTGAGATTTTCTCACTGAAAACAGGTTCCTGGAAAAAAGTGAAAAATCCTGACAGGGACTACTTGCAAGATATTCTATGTTTAGGGGGCACGGGTATCCTCTTGAATGGAGCACTTCACTGGGGGAACAATACTAAAATCATCGCTTTTGATTTGAACAAGGAGATGTTTTATGACGTCCCTTGCACTCCAAATCAGATTTCCCGCCGTAACTTGTATGGACACTATACATTGGGAGTTGTTGGGGAATATCTCTGTATGTGTACTCTTGATAGGTATATTTCTTTTGATACAACTCTTGATAGGTTTGTAAGAAAGGCAACAAATATTGTTTGGGTAATGAAGGAATACTGCAACGGGGCTTCGTGGGTTCCCTTTATTTCATATACTATTGCTTCTTATGGATATTTAGAATATGTGTCCGACTTCATACCACGGTCTTTCAAGGATGGAAGATACATGTTACTTGAATTTGCCGAAACTATTCATCGGCTAAAGTGGAATAATAATCTTGAAGAAAGTGATGAAGCTGAAAAGTACTCCAAGAAGATAAAATTCTATATATACTCCCGGAACGAGGACATACCCTACACAGAAACTCTGGCCTCGCCCTACACAGAAACTCTGACCTCTCCCTATGCTTCTTAAGGCTGCATTTTATGTAACCTGTTGACAGAAGATGTGGATTCATCCTTTCAGTTTTGGTTCTAATTTGCCATTAGTTTTCTTAATATTTTTTTCTCTCTTGACTGGCCACAAAGTTTGTTTTTCTAAGATCATCTAATAATTGTTGGAGATTACGGCCACAAGACATATGTGCCTTGCTTTATTTTCACTTAATAAATCTTGAGACCAGAAGTTAACTTGTTTCAGCTGTGTGACAATGTACAAACATCATCGAACTCTAGACTTGCGAACTTCTCAATTTCTTGTTTTCTTCAATTCCAACACAGGAAACCTTTCTTTTTTATGCTAATCGAATCTAAACACAGGGAATCCTTAGCTTCGCTAGGCCTATGTTAATGAGATAGTACTTGTCGGGAATCCTTTCGGGTGTCTATTGAAAATTGCCACATTTGTCATGGGCGTGAATGTATGGAAACCTCTGCTTTTGGTTTCAGAGACGTTAAGGTTGCTGACGATCACAATTTCTTTATAGCTGCAGCCCCTCCTCGCTTCTTCCTGGAATCTGAAATCCATCACAGAGATAAATGGGAGACAAATGCAAGAAAAATGTGATATGCGACTATGAAAAATTAAACATGTACTCACATGTGACACATTTTTGATTTACAAAATAAACTAATTTTAAAAGAATGTCCATGAAAAGATAAACAACAATATTATTTCAAAGCACAAAATTTTAATAAATTTATCTGTTTTGAAATTTTCATGTTTAACGTAACAGATAAACTTGAAAAATAGAATAGTTCACATTGAGCTCACCGCGCGGAGGTGGGTGTGGTTATGGATGTATTCATCCCGGGTAAGTTGATATGGAGCGGCAATCGTATTGTTTTGTGAGGTTTCAGATCAATGGAAGAGTCGTAGGTAATGGCGGAGAAGATTAACAGCTCGAAGTCAATCAATGGGAAGCTTATAGCAAATGTGGCTAAGAGTAGAACAAGAGGTCCGAAGTATGGTGCATGGAGGATGAGATTCAAGGATAACAGAAAATTCGTACCTGACGGAACGGTTAAGGAAGGATCTTCGTTTGCATAGGCAGTGAGTTCTACTGCTGTACGATGCTTGCTCATGTGCCTTTGGAGTGGTGAAGTGGGTGCGGCAGTTTCAAAAGTTAAAAAATGCTTTGGTTTAATCACAAACTCTGTGGTTGAGGTTAAAATGCTTGGTGGGAAATATGTGTTGGTGGCAATGTTGTTAATCCCGGACCGGTCTGGACGGTTGAACCTGACTGTGACCCGGTTAGTTCTCCGGGTCAAAACTTTCTTAGTAAATTTCCGCTTGAACCCGGCTTTGACCACTTTTAGCACAGGAAAACCACGACCCAATGGCCCGACTATGGCAAGCTTCGGTCCGAATTAAATGACATTGGCTGATGGCGTTTGAGTCTAGGGATGCTACGGTGTCTTGTGTGAAACATAAGGATACATGGATGAATGGGCATTTTGATCAGCTGAAGGAATGGGAGCTTGGAGATGGAGCTACCCATCATGTGTGTTGTTTGGACATCTATGGTGTACCACCACAGGCGTGGTGTGATGATTTCATCAGGCAAATTTCTATTCGTTTTGGTAGTTTTATTAAGCTCCATAACAACCCAGATTATTGTAATAATCTGGAGGTGGCCAAAGTGCAGAATATGACTTCATATAAAATTCCTACATCTCGAGTGTTCATAGTATAGGTAACGATCTTTATGAGATATCAGTAGCCGAAGCATAACCTTTGTATATGGAAGTGAATGAGTGGGAGAGGAACAAAGAAGGACGTTTCTGGGAAGATTTCCAACCGCATCACGGTAGGGAAGGAGGATGGTATTAACTCTTGCCCGGAAGGGAACTCATCTCGGCCTTCTGGCGACTGGCAGCACCAAGGGCGGATATATGGGGGGAGCAAGGGGGGGCCAGGCCCGCTCTAGAATTTAGTTTTCTCTATATATGGTAATAATTAGTCATAAAATGTTAAGTAGTTTGGTGGTTCGCTCTTTGCATTCCAAGTGATTGGCCCCGGTTCGAGTCCTTATTAGTCTAAAAATAGTACATTTTGGCCCCCCCAAAATTTTCTTCTAGATCCGCCTCTGGGCAGCACAGAGTAGATATAGGAGTGGAGCTTCAAGGGTCATAGGACCCTTTTGGAATTTTAGATCCAATTAGATATCTTGAGAAAGGCAAGGTAGTGCTGGAAGATGATTCGACGAATAAGAATATGACTATTGGACAGTCGAATGGGAGGAGTCTGAGGATTGAGGGTCCCCAGGTTGGCGGGAATGTCAATCGGCCGCAGACACATTCGCACGATGAAACTCTTGTCCCCATGAGGGCGGCGGTTGTAAGCGATCTCTGTGATGATAAGCAATGCAACGTTACTAATAAAGGTTCTAGCAATTTGGGGCATGGTGGCAGTGGGCCTATTGTGCCTATATTGTGGAAAGCCAAGGGACAATCCTGGATAAGGGCGTTGAGAGGAGATGATTCGGTTGCTGACGATCACGAGGTCTTTATAGCTACAGCTCCTTCTCGTGTTCTTCCTATAACCCGGGAATCATCAAATTGACATTATAGAATTTTTAAAGGTTTGGGGAGAAAAATAATTTAATAGAGGGAATTAATATCTGTATCTCGCAAGGGATCGATGAAAAATGTTCTAAATCGCAAACACAGCAATGATAAAAATCGTGATATGGCCTAAGTACTCGTAATGGGTTCGTGTTCTTCCTATAACCTGGGAATCATCAAATTGACATTATAGAATTTTTAAAGGTTTGGGGAGAAAAATAATTTAATAGAGGGAATTAATATCTGTATCTCGCAAGGGATCGATGAAAAATGTTCTAAATCGCAAACACAGCAATGATAAAAATCGTGATATGGCCTAAGTACTCGTAATGGGTTCTACAACGGCCCATAGCCCAACTATTGGTATATATAAAGGCAAGGGAGTAGTATGGGACTCTATTTGTCACCCAAACCCTAAAACAAAAAAAAAAACATCTCTCCCCGCAACATAAACATCAGCCTTACATCCCTAATGGTTGATAGCGGAATTATAATTTCATGCATGGAGATGAAGCATAATAATCAACACTAGGGCACCCAACAACTGGGTTACTAGTTGATCAAGCCAAGTCCGCCAATATGCAACAAGTAGACATCCCCACGAACATGGAGGCAATCAATTCTAGTTGTTTACCTCCAGAAATTGAGGAGGAGATACTAGCTTTATTACCCTTCAAATCCATTCATCGATTCAAATCTCTCTCCAAGTCGTGGTTCTCTTTGCTGACAATCAAGTTGAAGGTACCAAAACTCCTATGTTGCCGTCGCAAAGCAAAATCATCAAATCCTAATACCATATCATCAGATGACCAAGTCGTTTTTGATGCTGTTGTATTACCAGATTATGGTTGCGATGTAAAGAATACAGTGTATATGTCACCGGAGTTATCACTGGAGTTATCACTGTTATCAGGTTCGTTTTGGTTTGCTTTTGTCGGATCATGCAATGGATTAGTGTGTTTGCAATGTCTCAACAAGTTGGAGATATTTGTCTTGAATCCTTCCACCAGTATCTGTAGGAAATTGCCACGTGCGCCCCTCTCTTTAGAAATTTGGCACTATTATGCTTATGGTTTCGGGTATGATTCGGCATCTGATGATTACAAGGTCTTTCTAGCTGGAAAATATGGTGCTAACGTTGAGATCTTCTCACTGAAGACTGGTTCCTGGAGAAAGGTGGAAAATCATGACAGGAGGATTTTCCAAAATAGTCAATGTTTAGGGAGCATGGGTCTCCTCTTGAATGGAGCACTTCATTGGGGACCAGGGAAATCAACTTGGGGAGAAAATGTAAAAATCATTGCTTTCGATTTGGACAAGGAGAAGTTTTACCATGTCCCTAGCCCTCCAAGTCAGTCTCCTCTAAGTAATAGAGCAAACTACAGCTTGGGAGTTGTTGGGGAATATCTCTTGTGTCTTTTTAAAAATTGGGAAAGAAATATTGTTTGGGTAATGAAGGAATACTGCAACGAGGCTTCCTGGGTTCCCTTTATTTCATATACTTCTTCTAAAGATGGTAAGCACCATAGTCTAACATATGTGTGCGACTTCATACCACGGTCTTTCAAGGATGGAAGATACATGTTGCTTCAGTTTTCCCAAGAACATATTCATCATGTGCTAATTAGGTGGAATAATATTCTTGAAGAAAGTGATGAAGCTGAAAAATACTCCAAGAAGGTTGAGATCTCTAAATACCTCCGGGCAACGGCCATAGCCTACACAGAAACTCTGAGCTCTCCCTATGCTTCTTAAGGCTGCTTTTTAAGTAACCTGCTGACAAAAGAGGTGCATGGGTTCATCCTTTCAGTTTTGGTTCTAATTTGCTATTAGTTTTTCTATTGTTTTTTTTTTTTCGGTAATGAGTGGCCACAAAGTTTGTTTCTCTAAGACCATCCAATAAATGTTGGAGACTAGATTACGGCCACAAAACAAATGCATCTTGCTTTACTTTCAATTAATAAAACTGTGGTCTATGAGACCAGATGGGACCAGATGCTAACTTGTTTCAGCTGTGACAATGTAAAAACAACATCGAAGTCGAACTTCTCAACTCCTTGTTTTCTTCAAATTGCTTGTTGTTTCAAATAAAAAAAAAATGCAGGAATAGTTTTGATGAAACCAAGAAATAATTGAGTGGTCGTAGATTCCAGTTCTACCTGGCCAGGCTTGATTCATTCTAAATTTAATCGTTAAAGGGTGTGGATTCATCGGATGTACGTAAACTCTACGAATTGGAATACGAAAATTAGATACATCTCTTTGTTTAGCTGTAATTAGACTTTTTATATAAGATGCTTAAAACAAAATTGACAAAAACCCAAAAGAAATCACTAATTGATATCAAATAAACACAAAGTTATCTTTAGATATCACCTGTGCCTAAAACTTTCCAAGTTGACACAAATTATCCTTTGGTGAAATTGCCACGAATCTTTTCTTTCTATCGAAATTGCCCTGAGCCTAATTCGCTTCACTAGGCCTATGTTAATCGGTGTCTATTGAGACTTCTACATATGGAAAACTGTGCTTATGTGCTTATGGTTTTAAAGATGATGATTTGGTTGCTGATGATCGCAAGGTCTTTATAGCTACTGCTCCTAGTGTTCATCCTGGAGCTACCAAATTGACATGTCAGTATTTTTTAAGAAAAAATTAGGAGAAAAATGAAAAATATTCTCAAAATTCAACACGGAATTGAAAGGCAGAAATGCCCCTATTTAATATATCAAATGACGAGAAACACATCATATACTATAATTCTTATTCCTATAAAACAAATTCTAAACCATTACTATCATCGCCTTTGTCTACATCATCAACACAATAATATTTGTATAAGTTATGTATAAATTCTTCACAATATAACCATTAATATATGAATCCTGTTCAAAAAACAATTATGAAGAAAAATATTAAAGAACAGGAATATGAAGGAAAAAAATGGATCGAGTCGGCTTGATGTTAGAGGGGAGTGGGATCAATGTATCCGTCATGGATTCTAGTGTTCTACAACTATTGGTATATATAAAGGCAAGGGACTCTATTTGTCACGGAAACCCTAAAACAAGAAAAAGATACAGACTATATAACATCTCTCCTTGCCAAAAAATTAAAAAAAAAAGAAAACATCAGCCTTTCTTTCGTCGGGCTCATCCCACAAAAAAAAAAAAAGTGGGACGAGAGTAGCGATTACACACCCATGGAGATGAAGCATAACAAGACTGGGGCAATTGATCGATGAAACATAACAAGAGAAGGGCATCCAACAACAGGCTATTGTCGATAAAGCAAAGTCCACCAACATGGAACAACTAGAGATCTCCACGAACATGGCAGCAACCAATTCCAGTTGTTTTCCTCGAGAAATTGTGGAGGAGATATTAGCTTTGTTACCCATCACATCCATTCATCGGTTCAGATTTCTCTCCAAGTCGTGGTTCTCCTTGCTGGCGATCAAGTTTGAGGTACCAACACTCCTATGTTGCCACCGCGAAACAAAATCATCAGATCCTTTAACCGTATTATCGAATGAACAAACCCTTTTTAATGCTGTTGTGTTACCAGATTATAGTGGCGATGTAAAAGATACAGTACTTATGGTGCCGGAGTTACCAGGTGGGATTGGGTCCTATGCTTTTGTCGGATCATGCAATGGATTAGTTTGTTTGCGGTGTACGTTGAAGAGGGAGATATTTGTCTTGAATCCTTTCACCGGTTTCTGTAGAAAATTGCCATATGTGCCCTTCTCTTCAAAAAAATGGCACTATTATCCTTATGTTTATGCCTTCGGGTATGATTCGGCTTCTGACGATTACAAGGTCTTTCTAGCTGGTGATGGTGCTAAGGTTGAGATTTTCTCACTTAAAACAGGTTCCTGGAAAAAAGTGAAAAATCCTGACAGGGAGTACTTGCAACATATTCTATCTTTAGGGGGCAGTGGTCTCTTCTGGAATGGAGCACTTCATTGGGAATCAAATCGGGGAGAAAATACAAAAATCATCGCTTTTCATTTGGGCAAGGAGAAGTTTTACGATGTCCCTCGCCCTCCAAATCAGATTTCTATTTATCGTCGATACTATAGCTTGGGAGTTGTAGGGGAATACCTATGTTTGTGTCATTCCCCACGAGAGGAAACAAATATTGTTTGGGTAATGAAGGAATACTGCAACCAGGCTTCCTGGGTTCCCTTCATTTCATATACTTCTTCTTCTGGATATGGCAAGGCAGACGGTAGCCTAACATATGTGTGCGACTTCATACCACGGTCTTTCAAGGATGGAAGATACATGTTGTTCCAATTTGCCCAAGAACATATTCATCATGTCCTAATTAGGTGGAATAATAATCTTGAAGAAAGTGATGATGCTGAAAAATACTCCAAGAAGATTAAGATCTATGCATACCTCCAGTCAGCGGCCATAGCCTACACAGAAACTCTGAGCTCTCCCTATGCTTCTTAAGTCTGCCTTTTAAGTAACCTGCTGACAATAGGTGCAGGTTCATCCTTTCAGTTTTGGTTCTTTTATTTTTGGATGCAATTCTGTTTGGTTCTAAATTGCCATTAGTTCTCTTAACGTTTTCCCTCTAATATCTTGACTGGCCACAATGTTTGTTTCTCAAAGATCATCTAATAGTTGCTGGAGATCATTCTCCACAAGACATATGTGTCTTGCTTTATTTTCTCTTAATAAACCTACGATCTATGAGATCTTTTTGGTTCTTTTATTTTTGGATGCAATTCTGTTTGGTTCTAAATTGCCATTAGTTCTCTTAACGTTTTCCCTCTAATATCTTGACTGGCCACAATGTTTGTTTCTCAAAGATCATCTAATAGTTGCTGGAGATCATTCTCCACAAGACATATGTGTCTTGCTTTATTTTCTCTTAATAAACCTACGATCTATGAGATCAGCAGTTAACTTGATTCAGCTGTGACAATGTACAATTTCCGGACTTGCGACTTTCTCAATTTCTTGTTTCCCTCAAATTGCTTTTTTCAAATAAAAAAACACGCTGGAAAAATTTATGAAACCGAGATAATTGAGTGGTTGTAGATTCTAGTCCTACCTGGCCAGAATTGATTCATTCTAAATTTAGTAATGAAAGGGTTTGCTTTGATCATTAGGAGGAACGACGGTGAGGATTCATCGGATATACCTAAACTCTGCAAAGTAATATGAAAATTTGATACTTCTCTTTGTTTTAGCTGTAATTAGACTTTATATATAAGATACCCGGGCCCAAAAATAAAGTCACAAAATTCTGTCAGAGTTAAAGCTGATATGCGTATGATGACAAATTAAAAATGTGCTCACATCTGACACGTGTTTAATTAACAAGATAAACTTTTTGAGAAACAGATTGCTTTCATTCATGAATCATCAGGTTACGTGATAGGTTGCATCTTAGAAGCAATACATTGAAGTGGATTTGGAAAATCATCTAAGAGCACCAGTTCACAGTGATTGTGGCGTTGCAGCGGAGCCAATTCATGCTCTAGCCTATTAGTGCCGAGGAGCATAGTTGAAAGAGACTGATCTTAAACGCTGAACAAGGGAAGGGACTTGGGAAGGACCTGGTGAAGGTAAGATGAAGATGGGTTTGTGCGTTGAAGAGCTTGGATCACGGTAAGGCAGTCAGATTCAACAATGATGTCCATGAAACCCAGCATAGATGCCATCTGCAAGCCGTAGATGAGAGCTTGCCCTTCCATAATTTCGATAGTGAGCTGGGGTGGTAAGGGTTTGCTGGTCAGCGCCATAATTTCACCAGCCGAGTTTCGGATAGACACACCAATTCCACAGCCAGACTGGTCCATGAATATTCCAGCATCCACATTAACTTTATATCGACCAGGTTGGGGTGGTGTCCAGCCTACCTGTCTGGGCGTACAGGTCGTTTGTTCTTGACTTGGTGAAGTGGGTAGTGTAGCAGACTGATAGCTGCATAATGTCTGTAGAGTCATGTCAAAAATGAAGGTATGATCCAAGAGTCTTATTCTCAAAATGCTGGATATATTACGTGCATACCAGATTCGCCATAAAAGCATGGCCCAAAACTCATGTTTCTGTTTCTCCGCATCCTTCATTAACTCCGAAAACCGTGTGGAGACAAAGGTTTGGCTAGTTGCTTCAAAGGTTAATCCTGTTTTGATAGAAGCAAGCCTCCAAAGATCTGTTGTCCATGAACAATGAACAAAAAGATGCTCTATGGTTTCGATTTGAGTATGGCATCTTTCACAGCCAGCATCAATTTGCATTCCCCATTCCCCCAAATTGTCTTTTGTAGGGACGGTTGTGGAAGAGTCTCCACAGCAGGTGTCTTGCCTTTAGGGGAATATTAAGTTTCCACAAGTCAAACCAATTGAAGGCCCTGGTGCGTGCTGCTTGAGGCTGAATTCGGGTTCGCCACTTATTCCAAGGCGATAGTATGCACTTCTCACAGTGAATGTACCATGTTTAGTGTGCCTCCAATAACATGTATCAGAGCAGGGAATAGGAGATAGAGGTATACGAAGAATCTGCTCTGTCTCAAAAGGTAGAAATACCTGGAAAATCAAGGGTTGGTTCCAACAGTGTTCTCTATGGATGATTAAGTCACGAACGAGCAGCAGATCCCTGTTTGGGTTTGGTGTCCAAACTTGACCCCCATTCTGTTCGGGAAACCATTTATCTCTCCAGATATGTATGCGAGACCCATCTCCAACTCTCCACATAGAGCCCTCTATGACTAACTCCTTCGCTGCCAAAATGCTTCGGAACGTGAAGCTCTTACAGGGGTGAGCTTGGACGTCAAGTAGGGGCGGCATTTGGCGTATTTACAATGATAGATCCTTGCTAAAAGGGATGGGCTGTCCTGGATTACCCTCCATAGTTGCTTAGCTAACATGGCTTTATTAAAGGAATGAAGGTCTCAGAAACCTAGTCCTCCAATCTTCTTTGGTTGGCACAGCTTCCCCCAACGAATCCAATGAATGCGCCTCTCCTCACGCTTCTTACCCCACCAAAACCTAGCAATTAAAGATTCAATTTCATCACACAAGGTCTTGGAGGAGAAGGAAGCAGCTCATGATATAAGTAAGAAGGTTTAAGCAACTGCCTTGATGAGCACTTCTTTTCCTGCAAACGATAAACATTTTTGTTTCCATTGTTTTAGTTTCTTCTAAAACCTGTCTTCGAGAGATGAAAAATTCTGCTTCTTGGATCGGCCAACTACGACTAGTAGGCCTAAATAGCGGTCATGCATTTCTACTTCCTTTACATCCATCCGTTATTAGAGTAGAGAACTAGTCGTTTTCGATACATTTCGGCTGAAGGAAAGTGCTGATATGTCAAAATTGATTTTCTGACCAGAAGCTTCCTTATACTTCTGAATGATAGCCAGGAATTGCTCTGCCTCTTTGGGGATGCATGGGTAAAAGTTAGACTATCATCTGCAAAAAACAGGTGGGAGAGGGGAAGTGTTGTCCGAGCTACTCGGATCCTATGGATACGTCTTTTTTGCTCAGCTTTGAGTAGCATGGTAGAGAGAGACTCTACACAAATCAAGAAAAGATAAGAGGAAAGAGGGTCTCCTTGTCGAAGGCCTCTAGTGGGTGAGAAGGAGCTCGAGGGTGCGCTGTTTACTAATATGGAATAATGGACACTGGTTATACATCTCATCATCAAAGATACCCAATTGTTGTTGAAACCCATTTTAAGTATCAATAGTTCTAAGAAGTGCCATTCAACCCTGTCATAGACTTTACTCATATCAAGTTTAAGGGCCATGTGTCCTCGTGTACCTCTTTTTTGTTTTTTCATGTAGTGGAAGCACTCAAAAGTAGCTAAGGCATTATCAGTGATTAGTCTGCCCTTGATGAAAGCATTCAAGTAGCTTAAAAATAATGTTGCATAAACTAATGGGTCACAAGTGAGCAAGTATCTCCGGGTCTTTTATTTTTGGTACGAGTATAAGTATGGTTTATGGTGGTGGGGTCTAGGCCATCATTTGAAATACCCAAGACAGTATGTATGACATCTGATTTAAGTATATGCCAAAATTTTTGATAGAACAGAGCGGGCATACCGTCAGGGCCGGGTGCTTTTGTGGGGTGCATTTGGTGTAAGATCGCCAGGACCTCTACTTCAGTGAAACATTTGGCTAACATATCATTCATGGCTTTGGTAATGCGAGGCTGTACTGAGTCTAGAACCATATCCATGTTTGAGGGTGGTATCGTTGTGAACAAATCCGTGAAGTCTGTTACCAAAGTCTCCTCAACCAGTGATCTTCTTCTAACCCATACGCCTTCCCCATTCTTGAGCTTAAAAATTATGTTCCTTGTCCGTCTACAGGAGGCTTTCTTATGAAAGAAAGCTGTATTTTTATCGCCTTCCTTTAACCATTCCACTGTTAGTAATATGCACAAAAGCCAATCATGGATGTCTATTTATAGTCATGTACATACACTTTAAGGTTATTCCAATAAATATCGTTTATGAGATAAACGCTTGCACATACTTATAACCCTAGTATATATATATATATATTTGATATGTATATTCTTGAATGTCCCTAGTCGATTATTATTACGGATGGGTTATAATAATAAATTAAGACTAGCGTATGTTGAGAATTTATATGTGATATGAATTCTTCATACGGGTACAAGTTGGAGAACTTGTGGACTGGACCGACCCACATAAGAACCCTACATGGAACATTATATGTATGTCATTAGTGGTTCTTGTAGATGTGATTGTCCTCCGACCTGAGATCGTCAAGGTATCCAACATATGAATCATGTACCTTGATATTATTCCTAGTCACCCGTAACTGGGTGGACATAAGGGTAATCATTGGGTATATGCCGAGTATGTAGTGGGTTTTGATTGATCAAGAGGGGATTCGTCCAATCCATATAACGGGTATATTATCGGATGGTTTCTTGATAGAGTTGAACTATAAATGCACGGCCGTGCTCGGATTATGATATGTTGATATCATTGGTATCCGTTTTACACAGTTAACTCGAGGATCAAGAAACCGAGATTAAACATATACGAGATTGACATATTCCATGTCTCGGTTTAATCTTTATAATGGGACGAAGGGACGATGACATATTCCGAGGCATAGAGAATCAGTACTGATCTTGTCGTTC